>BQNB010107301.1:5900-23197 GCA_026074375.1 Tanacetum coccineum | reverse complement strand
ACCTCCGTTGAGAGTATTATATTTTGGTATTTTTACCAATTGGTGACTTTTTATCTCTTAATTAAATAGGAAGATTTTTTTTATATTTTTGATTTTTCTTTTTTTTATTATTATTTTTTTTTTATCTTTTACTTATACTAAAAAGAAAAGGAAAATATTTTTTTTTACTTTTTATATTTTATGATTTTTTTGGATTTTTGAATTATAAAACAATAATGAAACTTTCGAGGGTGAAAGGATCTTCAAACCAAATAAACTAAAAACGAAGGAATCTTAAACACTAGTCCCCGGCAGCGACGCCAAAAACTTGATGTTTAGTTTTATATACCCAAAATATATGTATAAAATAAAATATTTCAAAGAGAGCAATTAAGAAAATTCCCTAAGGAAAATTCACTCAAAAAAATATATATATAATATAATATATGATACGTATATTTAACCGGGTAAGTATGATCACCCGGGTCGTTTTCCCAACGACTAGTGAAATTGAAACCTCGCTTAAGCTTTGATTCTGATTTGAATGAAGCAAAGATATTTTTGATAATCTATATCTACTAAATAAAAATTTAACAATTAAAATTGAACAATTAAAGGCAATTAAACAAATACGGGAAGCAAATAAAACACGACGATTAAGCAAATAGACTAAAATTAAACCCTAAGATTGCAAATTAATTTTCTACACCTAAATTAGGATAAAAGAAATTTTAAGAAAAATTAAAATATTTTTTAGATTATTTTTGAATTTTTTATCAATTAAAAACTATTTAATTTTAATTAAATCCTAAAAATAAAAAAATAGAAAATAATTGAAATTATATTTTTCCTAAGTAAAATAGATAAAAAGAAAATTTTAGAAAAAGGAATTACTATTTTTGGCTTTTTAGATTAAAAGATATGATTTTTCTAAAATTTAAACTAATTAAAAACTATAAAAATAATAAAACTATTAAAAATAAAATCCTAAAAATTTTATAAAAATTGCACTAAATAAAAAAAAAGTGCAAAAATTTTATAAAAATAAAAGCACTAATTTTTCACTTTATATAAAACTTTAATTAAACTTATTAAAAACTAAACCCTAATTACTATTTAAAAACTTAATTAAACTAATTAATACTTAAACAAGGACTTGACTAAGGACTAATGGTGATAATCCTTGAAGGACTAACAGAGCAATTACACTAACTGACAAAGGATCAACTAAGTTAACAAGCAAATATTAAAAATTACAAAACCTACCCTGAAAACTAACCCGATTTCAAACTAAGTCCATTTTAGGCTTAAAAATAAGTTGAAAATAAAAAGTGCTTTTCAGCAAAATCTTAAAGAAGCAAAATTATAAAATAAGCTGGAGAGAACAACTTTAACAAAAGCACTATGGTCTGAAACCCACAAATAAGCTCCTAAAGAGCTTATCTTTAAGCTGTCCTCAGAAAGTTGGTGTTTGGGCTTATCTTGACTTAAACAGTTATATTATGCTCAAAATAAGCTTTAAGTAAAATCTAAAAGCTGTTCTAAACTCCCTAAGATGTGTTTAAACTAATTGAGAAAAGAAACAAAAGCTGGAAACACTTTTAAGCTGTTGAAAATGACTATGAAAATGGCTAACTCAGAAATTAAGCTAAATTGCACAAAATCAAATTAAGCTAAAAATCTTAAAAAGCGAATCTAGACTATGAGCTTCTGAAAACTTATTAAGCTACTTATAAACTAACTATTTAAGCAATAAAAACTACTACCTTAAGCTAGAATTCAGATTTTAGAAACTAAATATTTAACCTACTGTTTTTGTATTTTTGGCTGTTTAAGCTGAATTTTAACAGCAAAATAAACTAAGACAATAAGCTAGAAAATAAAATGTAAGTCTTAATCTATATTAAGCTACAACTAAACTATAAAATACTAAAAGATAAGCTATTAAATCCTAACATTGCTGGCTTAATTTGGGGCTTAAGTATCAGCAGTACTAACTAATGTTAGTACTGCTGGTGCAATTGGCAATACCTCAAAGACCAATAGTGCAGGCTACTAGAGGTTACCACTTATACTAACCACACTCACTAAAAGTGTGTAAGCTAAGAACAAGCTATATCTAAGCCTTGGAAGGCTTAGATCCAATTTTCTCAAGCTAAAAATAAGGTAAAAAGTGCCCTGGTGCTGAGATGAGTAAAATAAGCCATAACTTTTTAAACTTTATGCAAACTCATTTCCTATTGTTTTTAACTATATTCAAAGTTGTCTAAAAAGGTTTGCACAAAAACTTTTGACTTTAGAAGGTCAAAGTGGCTTATGCCAAACACCCCTTTACTACTTTGACAGAAATTACTTTAAACTTAAATTGCAAATCTAACTAATAAGCACTAATTACCAGATGATTTTCAGCTTATAATAACCCTAACTAACATGAATTAACAACTAATTAAGCATTAATCTAAGATTCAAACTTATTTTCTACTATTTTTGGTTTTTTAAAGGTTTTCAAGACAATTTTATTAGAGACTATGATCTAAACTAAGAAAGTCAAAAACAGATAAACAACTATGATTATTAAGCTAGATAAAACACAAATAAGCAATAATAAGCAGACTGAATAAGCAAATGAGCATAGAAAGCAAATAGAAAACTATTTTAAGCTAGAATAAAAGGAATTTAAATGAGAAACTTACAAGACACCTCTAGCTGAACAAGAGGACCCAAAAGGGCAGCTACAAGCTCCCTAGCTTATTAATAAGCTAGGGTATAAGTCCATGAGATCTCTTCCAAATTAAGATCCCCTTCCAAAAACTCATGAATCCAAAAATCCAAAGTAAATAGAAGTCTTAAGCTAATTTCACAGGTTTAAAGTATGATTAAGATGAGTTGAGCTTCATGATAAGCTTATAGACTTATTAGAGCTGATTTTGAGCTTATGAGGGCTTATTGAGCTTTAGCTTAATATTTAAGAATTTAAATGAGAGCTTAAAAGTAAGATTTAAAGAGCTTTAAACTGAATTTCATTAATAAAAGAAACTGATTACATTACTTAAAAAGGAGATTACGAAACATTTAAAGAAAATTACATTAAAAATACGAAATTAAGCTAAACTAAAAGCTACTAAAATCTGACTCCTCTTGTGTGTGTGAGGTAAGGGCCTATTTATAGGCTGTAGAGAAGCTTTTATGCCTGAGCTGCCTTGCTCTCCAATCCTTCAATCTCATCCCTTGAATCTCTTAATCATTGGATTATGATTTATAGCCGTTGGATCATTTGTGGATACTTGAGGATTGCACGCTGCATTCATTTGAGTGTGACAGCTTGTGCTTTCTTTGAGTGTTGATTTAGTGTAAAAACCTAAATCCCTTGTGTTTTCTCCTAGTCATACGTGGCCTCTTAGCATGAGTGAGGTAATGAAAGTTCTTGAGATTACTGATTTAACCCTGGGTTTGTGTTAATAAGCCCTTGAATTAACCAATAGAGCCCTCAATTTCCATTTACCCCTTGATATTAACTGAGTGGTGGATTGTAGGTGATGATGAATCAGTAAACTTTCTTTGCGGCCATTTTATAACTGAATGAGTAAATCTGTTTATAATTACTATTGGCCAATTGTCACTTCTAGCCCCGTCTCGTTTCCTTTCTCTCTTCAAGTTAAAAGGGCTTTAGAAATGTGTAAGTTTGGTCCCTGTGGATTATAAAAAGAGAGGTAAGCTAAGTTTTCGGCTTATGGAATGGGCTTTTGGGCTAAATGGATCTAGATAAGGTATTTTAGGTTTTTTCAGGCCCAATAAGGGGTGAGGGGTTATTTTTGGACTTTGGTGAAACTTGGAGGGTAAAAATGGAATATTTTTGGGTCTTGTCTTTTATTGGTTGACTTTTTGTTGACAATGTTGACAGATTGCTGCGGGTTTTACTTTCTGGCTTCGGCTTTGATTCTTTGGCTTCTTTTTGTACTCTTCTGATTCTCGTGTCCGTGCTTGCCCGTTTTTGACTATTTTCTTGTGATTTTTGATATATCCGTACCTGCATACACAAAACACAAATACAAGCATATTTTTGCCATTTTTGGTCTGTTTTGGGTTTAATTAGGTTATTTTAGGTATTAACGGATATGTGTATTTTACACTTATCAAAATTCCCCAAACTAAACGATTGCGTGTCCTCACGCAATATCACATGCCTTATAACCAAATACCTCGAAACTTCCCCAAACTAAACCTTTGAAAAGTAGCAAAGAGTTTGTTATTATGAGTTAAGAGATCACAAGTTATAAAACACCCGATTTCCCATTTTCAAAGATTTTTTCTCTTTTTATGATTTTTCTTGATAATTAACTACCTAACTACAACTTATTTGTGTTGACATAATGTATTGTTTTCATTACCTTATTGGTAACTTTAAGGATCATAGAATAAAAAGCATAATTAAGTGTCTAAAAGATAACTTCATCATCCCCGATTTTTCACTTTTCCCATGCTAAGCTTAAAAACAGATCATTGTTAAATACAATCGATAAACACTAACACTACTCATAAATACTAATTGTGTACTTACTTTTTCTCCCACAAATCCTACTTTTGTATCTCAAGATTTTACTTAAGTCATATACCCGAAGGCTCTTTAAGACTTGTTTCGATACTTATTAATTCCAAAAATAAAGCGTAATGGTTAAAAACGCAATAATTAGCTCCTAGCCCTTTTCAAAAGATCAAATGTTATCAAGATTAAAGTCCACATCGAGGCAACCAAAATTTGGCTTTTATTAGGCTACTTAAGCAAGGCACCATTCATGTCATATACCCTAAGGCTCTTTAAGATATGAATGGACCAATCTTATTTGCACCATATACCCTTAGGCTCTTTAAGGCACAAAATAAGACAAAAAGCTAAGCAATTATTATTAAACCTCAGTCCTTTAGAAGGCTACAACATCGGCCACGCCTCCGACAAGATGTAGCAAACATATTTCGACTTCGGTAACTTCCTCGACCTTTTAGAAGGCTGTAACATCGGTTGTGAGCCGGCAAGATACAACAACTTTATCATCCTCGGATTATTATTGAATTCTACTTATCCCATATACCCTAAGGCTCTTTAAGGAATAAGCAAAATATTTCTTTATATGATACATATAGTATGCCAAATTAAGTATTCCTGATGTGTACTCATCCTAATCACAAAGGAACTAAAGAAAACTTCTATTAGCTAATTATTAACCAAAAAAAACCGCATAACTCTATTTATTAAACATTCATATAAATGTGAAACAGGCTAATGGGAGAAAATGCCACAATTAACACTTATGAACTTGAAAGAAAACCAACTATTCTACGTTTAATGTCATGACTTATAAATAACACTATCATTTCTCGATCTTTGCAAAAGAAATTCGCAAATACTTAGCCTATATAAAATCCAACTCGGCATATTTAAAATCTACTTGAGATTAGCACAAGTCTTCATTTACTAACGATTCAAGTCTAGCATGTTTAAAGTCTACATGAGACTAGCACAAACTATCATCATTAATTGTTAAGGGAGAAAGCTAGAACTCTACACGTACGATCGGGTCAAAAATTACTTTTTATTCTTACCAACGGAAAACCTACATTCGTGTCTTAACACTTATTATATATATATATATATATATATATATATATATATATATATATATATATATATATATATATATCTTTTTTTTCTTTTAAACTTTGTATGACAAATAAGAACTTAAAAATTTAAAATTTTTGCTATTTTTATGGGAAAACGGGTACGTGAGAACAAAACAATGAGCAAGCAAAATCAAATCGATAGATTCCCTTCCCCAAACTAAAACAAAACATTGTCCTCAATGTTTAAAGTCGGGTCTCTACGTAAATCTAAGTCGTTTATGAGGTATGCAAAGATAAATGTTAATCGATAATGATGAAGATATCGATCTCCGCAAACTAATTCACACAAAGGGATGAGAAAGCTCGAGTAGAACGGGAAAAATCAACATGAAACGAGAGGCTTCAAAGAATTTGTTGGTTCGATCCTACAAAAATCACAACAAACAAGCAGCAAACATCGAGAAATCAGAAAGAGTACAAGCCTCTCTCAACACAACACATTAGTTTAAGAAAATAGAGAGAAAATAGAAAGGATAAGCATGGGGTGAACTCCCACAAAGCGGCTTGTTTTTGGTCACTGAGTCGCAAGCTCGACTCGATCCTTGAATTTAGTTGTCCTTAGGGAAAGTCTGGAGGTCCGGGATAACTAATGGTGGTGTATCCCCTCCATAGTAATGCTTAAGACGGTGGCAACTGACTTTGAAATTCGAACCATCGGCATGAGACAACTTGGCAGTGCCATAAGGATAAACTTCAGAAATTGTGAAAGGTCTGGACCATTGGGATTTGAGCTTTCCGGAGAAAATCTTTAATCGGGAGTTGAAAAGCAAGACTTGATCACCAACATTGAAGATTCGGTTCTTTATCTTGGAATCGTGAAGTTTCTTTGTCTTCTCCTTGTAGATTAATGAATTCTTATAAGCTTGATCACGAAGCTCACTAAGTTCATTGAGTTGGAGCTTTCAATGATCACCCGCGGTCTTGAGATCGAAGTTGGCATACTTAAGAGCCCAATATGCCTTGTGTTCTAGTTCAACTGGTAAGTGACACGCTTTACCATAAACTAACTTGTACGGAGTGCATCCAATTAGAGTCTTGTAAGCGGTCCTAAAAGCCCATAATGCAACATTTAACTTGTCTGACCATGAGGCACGGTTTTCTCCTACCGTCCTCTCTAAAATTCTTTTGAGACCTTGATTCGTGACTTCAACTTGACCACTCGTTTGAGGGTGGTAAGGAGTGGAAAGATGATGGGTGACACCATATTTTTACATGACTCTTGCAAACTTATTGTTACAAAAATGGGTCCCTCGATCGCTTATAATTGCTCTAGGAGCACCAAATCGGGAGAAAAGGGATTTTAAAAACTTGACAACTACTCTAGCATTGTTGGTGGGGAGCGCCTTGGCTTCAACCCATTTAGAAAGATAATCGACGGCTACTAGAATATATTTGTTTCCTCTAGACGACGGAAAAGGTCCCATAAAATCGATACCCCAAACATCGAAAATTTCATAAACTTAGATTGCATTTTGAGGCATCTCATCACATTGAGAGATTTTGCCTTGTCTTTGACATGCATCACAAGATTTGATTAATTTGTAAGCATCCTTATAAATTGTAGGCCAAAAGAAACCGGCATCAAATACTTTCCAAGCTGTGATGTTGGCACTGTGATGGCCCCCGGTGGGTCCTTCATGACAAGCCTTAAGAGTTTCAAAAGCTTATTGGCCAAATACACATCTACGGATGATTTGATCTGCACATGTTCGAAAGAGATAGGGATCATCCCAAAAGTAATGCTTTATATCCTTGAAAAACTTCCTCTTTTGTTGGGTTGACATTCCTTTGATAAGAAAATTCCCCGCATGGTAATTTGCTATATCGGCAAACCACAGGGTATTTTGGTCATCATGAGAAGTCACCATATTCAATGTTTCAAGAGGAAAGGTTTCATTGATTTCTTTAGGATCAAAAACATTCTCATACGGGTTTTCAAGACGAGAGAGGTGATCGGCTGCATAGTTTTCCAGCTCCTTGGATCAAATCACTGAAAAATGAATTCTTTAAAGAATAAGACCATCTAAGCAATCGTGCTTTGGCGTTTTTTTGTTGAAAAGGTATTTCAATGCGGAGTGGTCTGTGTAAACAACACTCTTGTTCATGATTAGATATGAATGAAATTTCTCAAAAGCGTAACAACCTGCAAAGCATTTCTTTTTCCGTTGTTGTGTAATTTGTTTCTGCTTCGGTCATTGTCTTACTTGCATAATGAATTGGTCGAAAATGCTTCTCAATTCTTTCCCCTAAGACCGCACCTATTGCATAATCACTTGCATCACACATGATTTCAAAAGGTTGGTCCCAATTCAGAGCAATGAGAATTGGAGCTTCGGTTAACTTCTTTTTCAATGTTTGAAAGGTAAGAATGCAATTTTCTAAGAAAATGAAAGGAGTGTTCTTCTCTAAGAGATGGGTCATGGGTCGAGAGATTTTGGAAAAGTCTTTGATAAATTTTGATAGAATCCAGCATGCCCGAGAAAAATTCTGATTCCTTTGACGGTCGTTGTGTGAGGAAGCTTTGAAATTACATTAACTTTGGCCTTATCGACTTCAATTCCTTTTCTAGAGATCTTATGTCCTAAAACAATGCCTTCTTTAACCATGAAATGGCTCTATTCCCAATTTAGTGCTAATTTGGTCTCTTCACACCTTTTGACCATTTTGTCTAAATTGGCAAGACACGAGGAAAAAGAATCTCCGAAAACTGAAAAATCATCCATAAAAACTTCCATTGTTTTTTCTATCATGTCGTGAAAAATGGCCATCATACAACATTGAAAAGTTCCGGGTGCATTGCACAAACCGAATGGCATACGACGGTACGCGAAAGTTTCATATGGGCACGTGAAAGTAGTTTTCTCTTGATCTTTAGGGTCAATTGGGATTTGAAAATACCTCGAAAATCCATCTAAGAAATAATAAAATTCATTGCCGGCTAATCGTTCTAACATTTGGTCCATGAATGGTAAAGGAAAATGGTCTTTACAAGTTGCCTACTCGTTAACTTTCGATATGTCGTTCAGTGACAACGGTCCATACCACCTTTTAGGAACACAATGGACTGGACTAACCCATGGACTATCCAAGATCAGATAAATCAATCCCGCGTCAAGAAGTTTTTCTACTTCTTTCTTGATGACGTCATGGATTTTAGGATTAACCCTCATTTGATGTTGGACTGAAGGTTCGTAATCATCTTCTAAAAGGATTTTGTAAAAGCAAAACTCTGGATCTATGCCTCGGATATCAGAAAGTTTCCAAGCAATTGCTTGTTTTTTGGTTTTTTAGAACGTTAATGAGTGAGGTCTATTACATCATGGCTCATCTTTGAAATTATGACTTGAAGCTTGTTATTTTCCTCTAAAAATGCATACTCGAGATGCGGAGGTAACTCTTTAAGTTCGACTTCGGGAAGTTCATCTTTTGGTTCATAAGAAGTAGCATATTCGAGTGAAGACTTCTTTGGTTCAACAACTTTAAGATCTTTTTGAATTCCGGGTGAGTAATCTCCTTGGTTTGGGTGAGGTAATGGATCATTGTTGAGAAGTGCTTCAAGAATGAGAATGTCACCCTCGGGATCGTAGTACGTAGCATTGAAAACTGGCGAAACTGGTTCATCATCGATTGCTATAAAAGCATCGGCTCTTCAAAAGCTAGAAAAATCGCTTTCATTAAAAGGAGTAAGTGTCGGAGATGAAGTGGAAACAATCGGATCGTAATACGGAGAAGGATTGTTGTAAGCAACGGAATCAGAAAATCCAAGAACTTCTTGTGAATAAATTCACAAGTGACATCCGATTAAGATCAACTTCTTCAAATGATCTCGAGATTGTTGCTATGAAATGGAATGTGCATCACACACATTTAAGGGTTAAAAGACTGATCATACATTCCTAAGAGTATCCTCTCCTTCATTAAACATCGATTAAAGCATGAACCGTCCTAAGAAAAAATGGTCGCCCGAGTATCAACGGCACTCTAGGATCAGCATAATAAAATCAAGCATCAATAAAGTCGTCGGAAAAATAAAACTTCCCCCTACTTGACAAAAACATTTTTGTGGTACACCGGTTGGTTTGGAAAATGTACATCCTAACTCTAAAACCATTTTGTTTGTTTAGGCCCAAGGGAGTGAAGCTTTTCCCAAATGGATAAAGGCATGAGATTGAAATTGACACCTAATTGGGCAAGGGCTAAGTAACATCAAACTCCAAATATCACATGGAAGTAGAAATCAACCGCGGTAACCTAGCTTTTCCCGGAAGCTTTTTTACAGGACAACTGCACTACAATTTTCATTCAAACGCGATTTGGTCAATTCGATCAACTGTCTCGTTATTATAAACATCTATTTTAACATTGTTCAAACTTTGGCATATGGTATAAGAGCATCCACCAAACTTATCTCAAATTAAGGTTTACGAAATATTCCATAAACTTTAGAAGAAAGAATGTCATCTTTTTCACGAAATTCTTTTGTTTGTTTGAGTTCTTGACGGGTAAAAAGAAAATTAGGTATGGCTTTGATAGCAATGAAAGAAGGCTCTCGATTGTTCTTTGTCTTTGGTTTTTGTTCTTGGACCAAAGGAGGAGGTTGGATGTCCTTGGTGCTCCTCGGATAGCTCCGTATCTTTTGTCGCCTCACTTTCCCTTTTCACCACTTCACTTGCGGTAGGGAATATGGAGGTCCATCGATGAAACAATCACCACTACGGATCATATTGCCTTGGCATCGTTTCTTGGATTGGAACGGTATTGCTCGGATAAAGTATTTGAACTTGAAGCTTGGGTTATGGTGTGTATAGCTTTGCATGAAACAGAGCTCATCTTCTGAAAATCATCATAGCATCTTTGAGAATCATTGTAAAACTCTTGAAAAACATTTTGGTTTCCTTTGAGAAAATATCCACCTTCATTTGCAAGTATACAATTACGCATCCATTAGCTTTAAGCATAACTTTTTCAAAATCCTTTTAGACACTCCCTTGAATTTGTGAAGCTGGAGGTAAATCAAGAATTAACCAAAGGTTGATTTTTGTGGTTGGGTATGGTGGGGCTTGATAAACG
The DNA here is from genome assembly GCA_026074375.1 of Tanacetum coccineum. Taxonomy (NCBI): domain Eukaryota; kingdom Viridiplantae; phylum Streptophyta; class Magnoliopsida; order Asterales; family Asteraceae; genus Tanacetum; species Tanacetum coccineum. The sequence goes on along the minus strand of BQNB010107301.1, from coordinate 12,472 downwards.
GCTCCTTTGATTGTTTTGACGTTTTGGTTAAAGTTTTGGTTCCACAATTTTGATTTGAAATTGAAATTGTTTCCTTTGGTAATCGTTTTGGTTGTATTAGGACATTTGGTTGATTGAAACCGGTGGTCTCATTGACGTTCCAAAATTAGAAGGTTGGTTTCTTTGAAGAAAATTACCAACGGCTACGTGTTTGTTAAAATAGTTGGATGGTTGCATAGTAAAAATCGGAAAAATCGTTCCACTTTGAGATAACGGAACATGGTTAAAATTGTGACGATATCACATTTAACACATACTACCTCAACAGCTTTGACAGTGCGGGAGTAGTAAACAACTAAAGCTTTCATTTCATTCTCATTTGTTTCCATCTTAAAGATCAACGTATCCCAGAGAATCGGCTATATGTTGCATATCGAGAAGAATTATTAGAAGGTAAAGAATTAGAAAGAGAGCCAATCCGTATCACTCATGAATCATTAGCACGACTTCTTGAGTAACGAACTTTTGACTTGCATTCAATAATAGCTAATCCGTCTTGAGCATTCTTGTCTAAAAATTGCCACCTGCCGGAGGAGAACCAAGGCAACTTGATCGATGGAATTCAAATGAATTTTAAAAAAGTATCGAGTTGGTGTAGTTCCGAAAAGCCATGGTGAGGACATTGACGAAGAAGTCCTTTAAAACATTCTCATGCTTCATTGAAGGTTTCGTTTTTGAAGGTGGGAAGAATTGGTTTATGAATTTTGAAACAAGGTCGTCCCATGTGAGAATTGATCTAGGAGGTTCTTTGTCTAGCCAATCTCGGGCTTCACCGTCTAGAGAAAAAGAAAAAAGCAAAAGCTTTATCAAAGTGTAAGGAACTTACAGGATGTCTAAACGTTAAGATACTTTGTTGAAAAATCGAAGGTGTTATGAGATCTTGTCTACCCGTAAACGTATTACATTTGCACAAGCTTGATTAAATTTTGTTTAAGCTTAAAAATTGTTTGCAATAATCGGTGGAGCCAAAACAATAGCATCTTCAAAACCCCTTTGAGGGTGTATGTAACATTGGCCATTGTTCGATTATCGCCATTGCAAACATGTTTGATCGACAATTGGTTCTTCTAAATCAAAATTTTCAATCACCAACCGGAGAGTTAGTTTGTTGACGACGTCTTCGAGATTGCGAACGAGTGCGCATAAAAAGAAAAACTAAAAAATCAAAAAGCAAAACTTTACACTAATTTTTTTTATTATTTTTTATTTTTTATTAACAATGAATTTTAATGGTTACACGGAAGAGACTTAAACCAAATAATCAACTACTTCACGGTAGCTCTCAAAAATTGCTTTTCAAGGTGAGCCATACTTCGTAGAGACACAAATGGCAAGTGTTAAATCTTTAGTTCAATTTGGGAACCAATAAGTTCACCAGAATTGATTATGATAATACCTCCGTTGAGAGTATTATATTTTGGTATCTTTACCAATTGGACTTTTATTTCTTAATTAAAAAGAAAGATTTTTTTTATATTTATGATTTTTTCTATTTTTTTTATCTTTTACTTATACTAAAAAGAAAAAGAAAATATTTTTTACTTTTTTTATATTTTATGATTTTTTTTGGATTTTTGAATTATAAAACAAGAATGAAACTTTCAAGGGTGAAAGGATCTTCAAACCAAATAAACTGAAAACGAAGGAATCTTAAACACTAGAACCCGGCAGCGGCGCCAAAAACTTAATGTTAAGTTTAGATACACAATAAAATATACTATAAAAATAATATTTCACAAGAGCAATTAAGAAAATTCCCTAAGGAAAATTCACTCTCAAAAATATATATAATATAATATATAATACGTATATTAAACCGGTTAAAAAATGATCACCAGCACTCGTCGTTTCCCCAATGACTAGTGAAATTGAAACCTCGTTTAAGCTTAGATTCTGATTTGAATGAAGTAAAGATAATTTTGTTAATCTATATCTACTAAATAAAAGGCAACAATTAAAATTGAAACTTAAAGACAATTTAAACAAATACGAAAATCAAATAAACACGACGATTAAGCAAATAGACTAGAATTAAGCCCTAAGATTGCAAACTAATTTTCTATACCTAAGTTAGGATAAAAGAAAATTTTAAGAAAAATAAAAATAAAAAAAAAAAATAATTTTTAAGATAAATTTTTTGAATTTTTTATCAATTAAAAACTATTTAATTTTAATTAAATCCTAAAAAATAAAGAAAAATAGAAAATAATTGAAATTATATTTTTCCTAAATAAGTAAAAAGAAAATTTTTGAAAAGGAATTACTATTTTTTGGCTTTGTTATAGATTAAAAGATATGATTTTTCTAAAATTTAAACTAATTAAAAACTATAAAAATAATAAAACAATTAAAAATGAAATCCTATTTTTTTTTAAAATTAAACTAGATAAATAAAAGGTGCAGAAATCTTATAAAATAAAATCCCAATTTTCACTTTTTATAAAACTTTAATTAAACTTATTAAAAACTAAACCCTAATTACTAATTAAAACTAATAAACTTGATTAAAATACTTAACTAAGGACTAATGGTGCAAAAACCTAAAGGAGTAACTGGGAAACTAACTATCTAACATAAGGACTAACAGAAAAACAACTAAAATTAAAAAGTTACATTACCTACCCTGAGAGCCCAACCCGATTACAAACTAAGTCCATTAAGCATTTGAAATTTTAAAAAGCTTAAAATGAAAAACTTAAAGAAGCAAAGTTGTAGAAAAAGCTGGAGAGAACAACTTTAACAAAAGCACTATGGTTTGAAACCCACTAATAAGCTCTTAAACAACTTATTATTAAGCTGTTTACAGAAACAAGGTCTTATCCTTGGTTTTTACTAAATAAGCTATAAAAAAACTCAAAATAAGCTTAAAGTGAAATCTAAAAGCTGTTCTAAACTCCCTAAGATGTGCTTAATCTAATTGAGAAAAGAAATAAAAGCTGGAAACACTTTTAAGCTGTTGAAAATGATCATGAAAATGGCTTACTCAGGAATTAAGCTAAATTACACAAAATCAAATTAAGCTAAAAAGCTCAAAAAGCAAATCTAGACTATGAGCTTCTGAAAACTTATTAAGCTACTTATAAACTAACTATTTGAGCAATAAAAACTACTACCTTAAGCTAGAATTCAGATTTTTAGAAAATAAATATTTAACCTACTATTTTTGTATTTTTGGCTGTTTAAGCTGAATTTTGACAGCAAAATAAGCTAGGACAATAAGCTAGAAAATAAAATGTAAGTCTTAATCTATATTAAGCAATAACTAAAAACTATAAAAAACTAAAGACAAGCTAATAAATCCTAACATGCCACCGTCTTAATTTTGGGGCATAAATATCAGCAGTACTACTATTTTAGTACTCGCTGGTGCAATTGGCAATACTCAAATATAAATAGTGCAGGCAACCTAGACTAGAGGTTACCACTTATACTAACCACACTCACTAAAAGTGTGTAAGCTAAGAACAAGCTATATCTAAGCCTTGGAAGGCTTAGATCCAATTTTCTCAAGCTAAAAATAAGGTAAAAAGTGCCCTGGTGCTGAGATCAGTAAAATAAGCCATAACTTTTTAAATTTTTAAAACTAAACTTTGAAATCTTTTGGAAACTTGTTATTTAAGAAAAACTCAACTGTTTGAAAAACTTTTACCAACTAGTATTGACTTTTTGTGGTCAAACCAACTTAAACCAAACACCCCTTTAGGACATGACAGATTTAAGAAAAGCTTTGAAATGCAAATCCATTGATTAAAACTAGATAACCAGATAATTTCTAGCTTATAACTAACTTAATTAACCTAAATTAACAACTAAATAAGTACTAATCTAGGATTTAAGCTATTTTTGGTTTTTTAAGGTTTATGACAGAAATGAAAACACCATGATCTAATGACTATAAAACTTAAAACAGATGCTAAGAGATTTATAATAAGCACAAATAAACACAATGAAGCACAAATAAGTAGACAGAATAAGTAATAAGCAGATCTAAACTAAGTAAGCAATAAGACAATTATTTAAAGCTAGAATTAAAGGTTTTCAAAGAGAAACTTACAAATTACTCTGGCTAAACAAGAGTACCTAATTAAAGGCAGCTTCAAGCTCCCTAGCTTAATAATAAGCTAGGGTAAAAGTCCATGGGATCTCATCCATAGCTAGATCCCCTTCCAAAAAGCTCATAATTCCACAAGTAAAGGTAAATTAATACTTAAGCTGATTTTAAGAATAAAAGTATGATTAAGGAAGATTAAGCTCTATTATGAGCTTATAGACTCATTAGAGCTGAATTTGAGCTTATGAGGGCTTATTGAGCTTTAGCTTAATATTTGAGAATTTAAATGAGAGCTTAAAAGTGAGATTTAAAGAGCTTTAAACTGAATTTCATTAATAAAAGATACTGATTACATTACTTAAAAAGGAGATTACAAAACATTTAAGGAAAATTACATTTAAGAAAAATACGAAATTAAGCTAAACTAAAAGCTACTAAAATCTAGATCTCCTCATGTGTGTGAGGTGAGGGCCTATTTATAGGCCGTAGAGAAGCTTCCAGGCCTGAGCTGCCTTGCCCTCCAATCCTTCAATCTCATCCCTTGAATCTCTTAATCATTGGATTATGATTCATAGTCGTTGGATCATTTGTGGATACTTGAGGATTGCCAAGCTGTCATTCTTTGAGTGTGACAGCTTGTGCTTTCTTTGAGTGTTGATTTAGTGTAAAATCTATCCATCACTTGTGCTTCCTCAAAATCCACGTGAGCTTCTTTGATGGGGATTGGCCAATGGGAGGGTTTGGTGATGTAATTCTCTGCCATGTCAGTCCTTGTCACCCGAATTGTCCTTTGTACCCTTTAATTCTCATTTGCCCCTTGATTTACCTAAGATGGTGAAATGAACGTGACGATGAATAGTAAAAAGGATTTGGCGCCCATTTTTTGACAGTTAAAACTGTTAAATCTTTGGTGAAATTGCAATTCTAGCCCTTGTCTTTCTTATCTCCCTTTTTAGTTATAAAAGTTTTTTTGGAAACATGCAAGTTTGGTCCCTGGAGTTTATAAAAGAAAGAGTTGGGCTAGGGTAATGGGCTTATGGATCCGGGTATGGGGTTTTTGGGTTTTTCAGGCCCATTAAGGTTTTTAAGGCCCAATAAGAGGTGAGGGGCTATTTTTGGACTTTGGTGAAACTTGGAGGGTGAAAATGGAATGTTTTTGGGATTTTGTCTTTTATTGGTTGACTTTTGTTGACCAATGTTTAACCATTTTGACTAGATTTGACTAAGGCTTAACTTTTCTGGCTTCGGCTTTGATTCTTTGGCTTCTTTTTGTACTCTTCTGATTCTCGTGTCCGTGCTTGCCCGTTTTTGACTGTTTTCTTGTGATTTTTTTATATCCGTACCTGCACACACAAAACACAAATACAAGCGCATTTTTTTTCCATTTTTGGTCTGTTTTGGGGTTTAATCGGGTTATTTTAGGTATTAACGGATATGTGTATTTTACACTTATCATAAAACTTATTAATATTTTATATTAATGCAACGGTGTTTATTTTTAAAACGTACCCTTAGAGGTCGTTCTTTATGCTTTGTACTTGAGACAATCTTAAACGTCACGCCCCCGAACGCTTATTCTGACGGGACCCTATTTGGGGGTGTGATGGATTGGTATCAAAGCCAGGTTATAGAAAACCATGTAGTATAACTAGGTCTGGTCTATAACCAGTATATGATCCTTACCGGATTATATGTGCTTTACGTAATCTTATGTATATGTAATATGTATATGTACTATGTAATTAAATACTAAGTATGACTAATATTACTATAATTATATCGTTCATTTACTTATTCATTCATTTTCCCGCATCACGCACGGTTGATATAAAGGAAATTTATATAAACTTTTGCTTGTGCAGGTTATGGCTATCTCTACTATTTCGATTTCTCTAGATTCTTCCGAGGAGAGTGTTGGGACATCTTCTGGACGAGTTCTTTAGTTTGGTAGGATCCCTACCACTGTGCCAGCCACTACACCTACTACTGATCCACCTGTCGTTCATGACGACACCTCATTGATACCTGCCGAGACACCTACCATCTCACCTATTACATCCACGATACCACCTACTGCTCCTACTACACACTACACATCTGCATTCATCTACACCGACTCATCTAACGATGACACACCTGATACACCACCATCATCCACTCATGAGATACCACTTATTGAGGTTGCACCACCTACTAGTCGGATTCTACCCATATCACCTAGTGTTCTTCGTAGACGAGTTACCCTTGTTTCACCCGGATAGCCTATTCCCCACGATCGACCGTACCGTTATCATCCTAATGGACTGATACACATGATGATTGCGATGAAGAGGGTTGGGCCGCTACCTACTCACCGTCTTTCCGTGAGACACTCAGTTGACTACTCTTTATCAGAGCACTTTACTTTAGATGATTCATCGAGAGATTCACCATCGAGTTCATCATCAAAGACTTCATCAGATTCTTCTACAGATGCCTTATC
>BQNB010107300.1:12947-23198 GCA_026074375.1 Tanacetum coccineum | reverse complement strand
AATTGCAGCCTCGTTGGGACATACGACCCGGGAATATCTCTTCCGGAATCTTTTTATTATTGATTCTTACTTATATATTTTATCTCTAAGTAGGTCTTGACCTTTTGCCTTGGTTAAGAGCATTTGGTTGAGATTTGCATTTGAGTTATTTTATATATATACTATCGACGAATCATTGATCCCTCTTAAGTTATTTCACATGCATTTAATATACTCTTAGGGTCCTTATAATAGTCTTCATACTACCTTACTTGTGCGTTGCCTTAACAGAATATTAAATAGACAGTGGGTTCGTGTAATCCGTTCATGCCCTAGGAATTACTTACACAGATCATCACAAGTGTGACAAAATAATGGATCTAGGAGAAGCAATCTAAGGAGTAGTGCTTGATTAGGTAAATACATTTAATTATCATAAAAGTTATCACCAGTAGATTAGATATTAGTTTAGTAATTAGTTAAACAAACTAACCTCTCAAACCATAGATTTACCTGCTTTTATAAAACATAAAAATACAAAAATAATCTTCTCTCAACCTCTAGAATTCTGTTAAAACGTGATCAAGCCTTCCCAACCTATTCCCCTAGAGAACGATAACAACCCCCGAGTCTTGCCTATACTACTACTACAACGGTTAGGTACTCTGCCTAGGGAGTTGTAAAACTTTGTGTAGAAGTCCTACGATGACCGCATCAAGTTTTTGGCGTCATTACGTGGGAAATACTTAGGTTTTGATCATAGTTTAAATTAGTTTTACTTGCTTGAATCCTTTCAAGTGAGAATTTAATTCCATACATTAGCTTTCTTGTAGTCGATCCTTTCTTTGTGTTATTTGTTTTGTAATCCATTCTCGTCAACCACCATGGGAGACGCGAATCCTATCCGTACCCTTGGAGATTACTCCAAACCTAGCCACGAAGGCTACAGGAATACCATTGAGCTCCCCGTAGGGAACAACGTGGTACCTCTTTGATCTGACACCATCTGGTTGGTGCAACAAGGATGCTCATTCCACGGACTTCGGTCCGAGGATCCAAATCAACACCTTTAGGATTTCTTAAAACTTGTGGACTCACTTGACCTTGACGGTGAAAACAGGGAAAGAATATCCCTGCGTTTATTTCAATTTTCCCTTCACGATCAAGCTAGCAACTGGCTTGAACGTCTTCTAGCAGGATCTGAGCACAAGTCACATGTATTTCCTCCAAATGCCTTCCAAGTGCTAAAAATATAAAAAGAAATGATTAAGCATGTATTTTAAAGATATTTGCATGATTTAGGAGGTTAAATGACCTTGAAAAAGTATATAAAATGACACCTCATCAGTTCTTCATCTTAACCTAACGTTGCTGGTTCTTCATATCCCATTCGACATTTTAGTTTAGATGAAATGGAAGAAATGTAATCCTCTCAGTTTTTTGAGTCCAGCCTGAGGAGCAGTCTCCTGTCAAAGAATTCAAAGAGATACAAGTCCTGGCTCTGAAAAAGAAGCTGAACCGAAGATGCCAACTGGCCTCGGCAAAGTAGAAGTCGACGAACCAAAAAGGCGAGGAACAATGTTGTGTTCCATGAACCCTTGAGGAAGAGACTGCATTATGAAAATCTTGGGTTCGTGTATCCGAAGATAACATTGTAGGTAATTCGAGAAAGGAGAAGCAGTTTTGGGTTATGGTCGTGAAGCATATGCACGTGAATTGTGCGATCACCAAGCGTCAGATGTATGATATGGTTAACGGAAAATGGAAGATCGTACGTCCAAAAGTTTCTAGTTTTTGTAGTACGTACGATAACACTTTCCGAATATACACTAGTAGAGTCGGTGACGTGGATTATCTTCAAATGGCACTAATAGATTATCAAGTTGAGTAATCAGTCTCGTTTACACTTCTTCATTGCTAGGAGGAGTTAAAAATGTGATAGATAGAATTGACAAGAATTTCTAAATTTTATGGTAGACATGGAGGAGAGAAAGAGAAAAAGATACAAGTCGAGCGGTGATAGTTCGTTCAACATGAGGGAATCAGGAGAGGGCAATATAAATTTGAATAACATGGTTGGGGATGAGGAAGATGAAATGGAGGAAGATCTACGTGGCCGTCCATGCAGTGGACCAATGCAAAGAAGAAAGCGAGAAGTCGGTGATGTCGTCGGCATCTTGTCAACAACTAGCTTTGATGATACAAAGTAACGCAAGTAATGCCATACGAGCTGCAATGTCCAGCACCGTACAATGCTAAAAAGGGTCAGGAAATAATAGAGTTATTGTAGATAAAAAAGAAGGAGCTGGAACTTAAGGCTTTAGAGCTGGAAATTCGACAAATGGAAAACTGTCAAAAAGACGATGTGTTATATTTGTCGACTACCAATGAAGGGTTGAAGGTGATAATTAGGGCGGGGTGGAACATAACAGTTTAGTTTACGTTTTTTATTTATCTATGTAGTGTTCACGTTTTTCATTCCATAGGTGTACGTTTTTAATATTATGTAATATATTTTATAGAATAGTAAAAGTTTTGTTATTTAAAGAAATTGGGTTGGCCGGTGAGGGTGGTTTCATTGATGTGGGTGAAAAGTGAGAGGAAGTGAGGGTGAAAACGTGAAGAGAGAACATTGATGTGGCCGGTAAGGGAGGGTTTTTTCGATGGCTGATGTGGGTAGTCTTATCACTCATATACCAATGAGTATCCTCAAAAGTCACTAAAGACAAAACCCCACTTTTGAGGCATACAATTTTATTTTATTCTTTTATTTTTTTAAATCAACTAAATTTTGTATTCCTTCAAAATAAAATAAAAAATTATATAAAACTAAAAATAAAACTCAAAAAACCATAAAAATACATTCCATAAAATTTAGCCTAACTTAAACAAATGTTCAAAATGCTTAGAGGTATAAATTGAAACTTTTAAGTATATAAAAGGTTTAAAACAAAAAATTGAAAAGATAAAAGAAATACGCAACATCCTTGGCGCAATGACAGCTAGGATCGGCGTAAGGCCAACGCTACTATACCCAATGCTCTTAGAGTCTATTAGGGTTGAATTTTAGCTATCATTGTAATCTATGAAAAATGGTTACTTACAAAGTTAGGATTACAAGGTTTTAAATTGGGTGTGAAGTTGTTTCAACAATAAGGGACTTAGTTCCTTTCATGGATACAGATTGGCTCTACTCCAATTACTCCTTAAGTGCCAAAATTCATAGACAAGGGTGTGTCAGTCTACCATTTGGTAGAAGAAGTCCATCCCTGATGTCAAAAGAAAAAACGATTGGGTGATCAAAGGAAACCAAAGGAAGCTGATGCAAAGCCTTAAACAAGATCAAGATATCTTAGTTGGCTGCTCAAAGGAAGCTGTTAGCTAAAATGAAGAAATCAAAGTTAAATATGAGAAGGTCATTTCCAAGAGAGCCAATCCTGAACCAATCAATGCCATATCATACAAAGTTGAGAGAAACAGGCAGGTCACAATGACAATAAAAAGAAACAGAATGTTAGAAACTTCCATGCATACACTAACTTTACACTAGGAAAGATTAGGCTCTCTAAGTGGATTGAAGTCCATGACCTAGAAAGAAAGCAAAAGCTGAAACATCCCTCAGCTTCTCTCAAACCTAGCTTAAAAGTTCACATGGATTAGAAACATTGCTGTAAAGCTAAGTATCTCTCCACATGCTGAGCTACTATAAGTGGACCTTCCTGCTGAAAAAGAAGTTTTCTTCTCAGGGAAAAAAATAAGAGAACAAGGTTCATGTTTAAACAAATATTTGTCACTAAGGAACCTATAATACTTGGTGGTGAAGGAATCTCAAACCACATGAGAGAGTGGTTAGGGCTGACGGTTTATTCATTGTAGAATCAGAGTCTAGGTCTTCTTCAAAATAGGTTTGATCAGTTGTGCTTTCATAGGGAAAATGAATTTGGATTTGCATTAAAAATATAACTGATAAGACTACATCAATTTATCAAGAAAGACTTTGATCATGCAAATGACTTCTGGGTTAGGATGGGATATGCAATCAATATTAGACATGCCTGTACAAAAGCTGTCAGGAAAGTGAAAAGCTAAAGGATTAGAGCTGATGTAATATGTAATGTATAATCCTTGAATAAAACTTTCACTTTTGGTTTATTTTTATTTGTAAAATTATGTGTAAGAAGAAGTTGTGTGCTCGCTTACAGTAATAAACTTAATATAATTTATATTCAAATAGGAGGAGATTGTTTGGTCCGTTTAGTGACCAATGGTCTTTGTTTAGATTTAAACATAAATTAGACTAAGTCAAGAAGACTCTCTGATAATAAATCAGAGAGCAACTTAAGCAGACTCGATGAAAAAGATCTCAGCAAGCAACCTCAGCGTAGTTCAAGTTAAAGACATCGTCAAGGAATTCGAAGATTACTTGAAGACATACTCGCTAGCTGATACAAACATAAACTCATATGAGGATCATCTACTGGAGGAGATTAGAATAATACGTACTCGCGTATCTTTGCCTTATAGTTGATGACATCAAATAACATCACTTTTATAACATCATTTATCCCATTTAAATTACCCATTTTATATAATTATTGCAGGAAGTGGTACTTACTTGCTTATATTTGTTATTTGCAGTAATTATGGAGTAGTTATTGAAGTTTATATAAAAGGCACACATTTTGGAGCATAAACGAAGAGTTTAAGAAAGTCTACTAATTTAATAGCAAATACGCCGTATTATTCTAGACCCATACGACATATCCAAGACTTTGACGAATTAAAAGGCCATTGCCTAACTTTGAAGAATACGTCATATCCATATCAACGATATGCCGTATATAATACTTTGGTCAACGAAGAAGAACCAACTGGTTTTACCTCAATACGTCATAACCATCAAGAAGGTACAGCGTATCCGTGCCTACACTTCATAAGAAACCGCAGTAGATCAAGACCAATAACCCGTATCCTGGATCAATACGCCGAAATCTACATGGATCAATCATTCAAAGATCATGCGATAAATGCAATTAAATTGATGAGCTTGGTCCCTTACTCTAAGAATGCCCCTAAATGGAAAAGTGATTGAATGACAATTAATGGAGACTAATGAAGTTACATGCAAATTAAATAACAAATATGGTCCCTTAAAGAGGATTACATACAAAGTTATATTTGTTCAAATGTAACCCCCAATATTAACTAGCCATTAATGGGGAATTAATACTGACCAGTTTTCTTCCATCCATTTGCCCATAAATAGAAGACCCTAAACTCAGTAGGAAGGTCTTGCAAAGTGTTCCAATCTATGGGAAACTCTTGTAATCTCTACACTCCACTATACGTGTTCAGTTGGCATTTTGTTTAATCGTTCATCTATGATTTCTTGTATTGTTACAATGGCTATCGGCTAATACCTTTAGGTATTAGCCATGTTTATGATAATATAATGTTTGGTTTGTTTATATCGAATGCTTAATTTATCGTGCTTGTTGATTATGTTTATTAATTTATACTCGTTTATGTGCTTATATATGCAACCTATCATTCAACTGGGTCTAGTCCTACATATTTAATGCGCTGCAACTTCTGTGTTGTTTGGGCGTACGCTAAGAGCCCGGGATAGCTCTCCATATCTGCAAGTAAGTTAGTAAAGTCTCCATGAATTAGGGTTTAATAAATTATTAATCTCCTAAGATAAATTATAATTAGCAAATAAAATACTTTATGCGGAAGCGTTAATTATGACATGATTCAACGTGTCTAGGTCTTAGAAAGAAGTACCGCCTAAGTCTTAAGAATGATATAACCCTGGAGATAAGTCAATCGTTGCACTAAATAAACAAACCAACGTTCTATTTGATTAAACATAGCTAGTATTGTTTACCTTACATAAGGCTTAATCACTTATTTATCTTCTGTCTATCAGCTTGTGTGTGTTAATTGTCATCAAAACTTTAGGTTAGATAACTAAAGTCATGCCAGTCTCTCATGTTGAAAACCTCCTTATCATTAGTTTAGGTTTAGCTTAGGTTTTGCATAAATTGGATTAATTTATTACTAACATAGATAACTAAAATATTGATAAATTAGATATTAACGCTCTCGCTCTTAGTATTCAACACCCTACTTACCAACAAAGCTACATCTGTACCGGGTACACCGCCCGTTAGAGTGTTGTTTTAGGATAAGTCGGCTAAATGTAAATTTAAAACTTGATAAACAAAAAATAATACCTACACGCACACTAACAATATTTGGCGCCGTTGCCGGGAAGTGAAGTTGTTTAATTCTTGTTTGTTAGTATTTTAGTTTAGATTTAGTTTAGATTAATTTGCATATTTGTGTGTTTGTTATTACGTGTTTAATTGTTTTCTGAACACTGTTCGGGTCGAAAACCAGATACGACGTATCCACTAGTTGGATACGACGTATCTGACCTTCTAAACAGATACAACATATTGCTTTCAACGGATTGATACGGCGTATTTGTCTTCGTTAACAGCACATGAAATACGAAGTATCAGTGATCAAATACAGCAGCAGTTTTAGTAGTTTTATAGAATAGTTTTACTTCGAATTATGTCTTTTTTTAGGTACCATTTTCAGGTTACCTCCTTACCCATTCAATTACCCTACAAGGAGATTAACTATGGAAGAAATGTTGGCTAAATTCATTGATGAAGGTAAACGTGAACATGAGGTGATTGAAATATTCATTAAAGAATTTAGAACTACCAACGAGCTTTTATTAAAAGAAAGAAGCAACTTATTAAGTGAGCTAAAAATCGAGGTAAATGAATTGTCAAAGGTCATGAGTAATGTTTGGTTCCAAAAAACAAAAGTTTAAAGAGTGACAAATAGGGGAGGAAGATAACGTCTTGAAGCCCCCCAGTAAAGAAGACAAGGATTTAATGTTGCTAGAATCCATGTTGATGAGCCATGGTATGTAAATTTTGTTAATTATATTGTTGGAAAGGTTGTTCCCTAAAATTGGACCTTCGAAAAACGAAAGAGGTTATTTTTTGCAAGTCAAGACTTACTTCTAGGAAGAACCTTATGCATTTAAAACTATGCGCGGATAAATATAATAAGAAGATGTGTGGCTGGAAGTGAAATCCTTGAGATTCTAGGACATTGTCATTTGGGACCTACTGATGGACATCATAGTGCTAAAGTTACGGCAAGGAAGGTTTACCAATCAGGATTTTATTGGCCTAGTGTCTTTAAAGATGCTAATGAGTATGTAAGACGATGTGATGTATGTCAAAGATACGTAAGACGATGTGATGCATGTCAAAGATCCGAAAACATATCTTCAAGGAACAAAATGCCTTAAAATAACATTCAGGTATGCGAAGTATATTTTCCCAATCTAGAGGTAATAAATACATATTAGTAGTTGTCGATTATGTGTCCAAATGGGTCGAAGCTCAAGCATTACCTACGAATGACGCACGTGTTGTGGTTAAGTTTTTAAGAAGTTTATTTGCTAGGGGATTTCCTAAAGCTTTGATTAGTGATATAGGGACACATTTTTGTAATTCCCAGCTTGAAACAGCTTTACAAAGATATGGAGTGACTCACAAATTATCCACAGAGTATCATCCTCAATCTAATGGACAAAATGAAGTTACTAACGGGGCTATTAAGCGTATTCTAGAGAGATCAGTGGGGTACAATCCTAAAGATTGGTCGGAAAAACTTAATGATGCATTGTGGGCATTTAGGACGGCCTACAAAACACCCACAGGATGTACACCTTTCAGACTAGTTTATGGGAAAGCATGCCATTTACCCGTGGAGATCGAGCATAAGGCACATTGGGCATTGAAACAATGTAATATGGATTTAACGCTTGCTAGCGAAAGTTGTCTTATGCAGCTTAATGAGTTAGCCGAATTAAGAGATGGTGCTTATAAGAATACTAGAATTTACAAAAAACAGACCAAGAAATGACATGATTCTAGACTTCGTGGTGATAAAGATTTTAAGGTAGGCGACAAGGTGCTACTTTATAATTCTCATCTGAAGATGTACCCTGGAAAACTTAAATCGAAATGGAGCGGTCCTAACATTGTTAAAACGGTGTATCCACATGGGGCTATAGAAATCACTGACAGAGACGGGTTTAGATTCAAAGTTAATGGGCAACGATTGAAGAAATATTACGGAGGTGACATTGACAAGGAGGATGATGATGTTATAGAGTTGGAGAATGACACAATGAGAAGCTGAAGGGAGTCTAACTTAAAGATTCTCACAAAAACAAAAGTGCTTGCCGGGAGACAACCCAGAATGTAATTTTCAATTTTGTATCGAGTCTGTCTTCCCAGACTGTCTATACGGCGTATCCAAACCCCATGGATACGGCGTATCGACTTCCTGTATAGTTTTATGTTATTATTTTGAGTCTAACCAAACGAATATATCAGAGATAAATTTGCACTTGTTTTTCTTATATCTTGCACATGACCTTACTAAAAGGAAATCAACGAGTATTGGTGGAGAATTTACAAATCTAGAAATCTTGAAGTGTTAAAGTCTTGAAGCTTCAAGACGGCTGTTCAACACACATTCTTGCTCAAATAAACTCAACATGGAGAATCTACCGAGCAAATATCAGGGGAGTTTCTCATTCTAATTTTTTTTGATTCCCGTATTTAATGTTTTATCTATACAACGAGGACGTTGTATAATTCAAGTGGGGGATGGAATTAGAATGTTTACTTGTCCTATTTTTCACACTAAAACGCTTAAATTATGCTTAAATTTAAAAAAAAATCAAGCATAATTTTGTGAAATTACATGATATATAACCCGCACACAATAACCCTTGTTAGATATTGTGAGGATTTAACCTTATCCATTTCTAAATGTTTACCCAAATTCCACAAAAATATGAGTGTGCCGGTGATGTTATAGACTTTAGAACTTGGCTTGGTATATCTATTCGAGACCGCAGTGATAAGTACTAGGGATTTAGATGTAGTAACTTGTTTAAATTGGTAAATTTTAGGATTACACCCAAATCACCTTTACATGTTGCTTATTAACTAACTACTCCGGTTAGTTAACTCCCATATAAACCATTTGTTTACTCTCACTTTAAGAGTAAGATACCCTTAGAACAACTCGTAGAGCCAATCTTTTAGGAACTACACCACTTATATGTTTCGTTACACCTTTAAACCTTAGCCTACCCTGTTAGATTAAGTTTATTTTACAGTTGCTAGTTGCTTAAAGTACAAAGTTTGTATTTCCCGAGTCTTGTGTCTATTTTGGTATGGTTGGAAGAAATGTGCACATTGCAAATGGGAATGTATATTATAATCAAAACTCATGTATTTTTACTACCATCGCAATTATTGGTACGTTCAAAGAATGAAGAAATTATCCGAAATTATTATAATCATGAAGATCGTGAAACTACACCAAGTTTCGTAGTATAGTATGAAAAAAAGAGAAAGAAAAAAAAATCAAAAAAATTAGAAAAATCACAATAAGAAAGAGATGAAAAGTTTGAAGATAATCGTTTCGCAACTACCGAAGGAATTATACGAAGGATCGATTATTCGTTGATAGGTCTTAAAAATCGACGATGTAGAGTATTGTATAAAGTGGAAGATATCGCCACTTGTCTTGTAAAGTATGTAAAGTATGAGATGTTTGGGAAGTTGACCATTACGGGAACGCCAACTTAGGTTGTTGTTTTTTATCTATGATCAAGACGTTGTAAATAATTGTGTCTTTATCATGGTAATGGTCGATAAAAAAGTGTCTAGCAACTTGTATTTTATACTTAATCTATCTGTTTTGTAACTTTTATTTAACAACAATTTAATTCCTTTTCCTAATCATTAACCATGGGTTTTATGCGAATGAGGATGTGATCGAGCGTGCATGTCTATTTCATCGTTACGGCCATGTATGCATGTCTTAGCTGCCTTGTTGGTTTATTACTATTCGTGAAAGTTAGAAGATCCCTACCCTATATCATTCTTCATCCTAACCGTTGGTTAAATTCGAATGAGGATGTGATTGAACACACATTTCTAATCCATTGTTACGGCCATGTATGTGTGCTTCAGCTGCCTTGTTGGAGTGGTACTTTTGGTGAAAGATTGTAGAATGATCAACCCTAAGCCTTATCTTATAAAAACCCCCATATTTATCTTTATAAACTTGTTACTCCTTAGCTTTAGCGGTGGAGATGTGTATCCTTGCCAAGATTATGATAGAATACTCGTTACGACCGAGTAATTGAGT
>BQNB010107299.1:0-23198 GCA_026074375.1 Tanacetum coccineum | reverse complement strand
CACAATATAAACCAAAGATCTGCATCTCTGTTTCATCTTACTGAAGAAGATTCCAGACTCGGTAATCTCAAATTCGTCTCCAAAGGCTAAATCAATGAAGTCTTTGGAATGCCAATTCCCAACGAGCTAATCTTAAATAATATCAGGAATGCATCATACTACAATGCTTATTTGGAAATGGTCGCAAAACATGATCAGAAAGTTGCTGTCGAAAAGGAAGGAAAGAAGAAATCTGCAAGTTCTAAGCAACTCAAGCCCAAGCCTGCTATCGAGAAGTCAAGCAAACCAGCACCTGCACCGAAACCAAAGGTAACCAAGGAAAAATCTTCTAAGGCTTCTACTGCTAAGCCACCCAAGCCAAAGCATGCCAAAGAAAAGTCAACCAAGGCTACACCACTACAAAAAGCCGGCAAAGGTAAAGTTGTAAAAGTTCGCAATGTGAAGAGCACTTTCCAGCTGGTTGATGAACCTGATGAAGAACCAGCTCATTCTAAACCTGTACCTAAGCCTGAACAAGAAAGTGCAGGTGAAGAATATGATATGGAACATGCTATTCAGATGAGTCTGGAGTTGTTTCAGGTACAGGGTCATGCACATATTGGAGGTGTGGCAATTCAATAATCTATTGCAGAGGCCATCCGACCACTCCCTGTAGTAGAAGGCAAGGGCAAAACCATTGTCACTAAAGAACAAGCTGCCCAATCTCTGCTAGCCCTACACACACCAAAGAGGAGAAGCACCATGGACCAATTCATATTCCAAAGGCGGACTCCAGCTACTGAAGAGGCATCAACTGGACCCTCTACACAACCACAGGATGACACATCCGCCAATATTGTCTGTGACTCTCCTTCTCCAGCAGATGCTAAAACAGGTGCTGGATCTGATAAGACAAACAGTGGAGGTGATACTGAGATATTGCAGATCAATGAAGAACTAGGAGAAGATGTGGAGAAGCAGGTGGACCTAGAGGAAAAGACCGTTGAACTTGATCAAGACCAGGCTGGATCAGACCTTGGTGAAACTCACGAGTCTCGACCTCCACCAGAGCACGTACTCATGGATGAAGACCAGGCTGGACCAGACCCTGGAATAAGCCGTGTGGCTCTTGCTGGACCAGACCCTGAGCCCACGCACGACGAATTCATGACTGATTTGTACCCTAAGGTTCAAGAAAGTTTGAAGTTTCCGGCTGATGAACATGTCATCCTAGAGGATCCACTAAGTTCAACCGGGACTCTCTCGTCAATGAAGAATCTGGAGGATGCATATGCTATTGGGGATCAGTTCATTAATGACAAATCCACTGATGATGAACCGGGAAAACTCAATGTGGAAGCAGAAGTGGTCTCCATGGTCACTGTTCCAATTTATCAAGCATCTTCCTCAGTTCCTCCACTGCTCACACCGGTTATTGATCTTTCACCTCCTAAACCTGCATCATCTACCACTCAAGCACCAATCTTTACAGCAACAACAACGACTACACCAACAACCCTTCCACCTCCTCTACAACAACAAAGCACTACTAAATCAGAGTTAGCCGAACGTGTCACAGCTCTTGAAAAGAAACTCTCTAATTTAGAGCAGAATAACAAGAATCTTGATAACACAACTCCGAATCTTGGATCTAGGAACTACACTTTAGAGCTTAGGGATCTGCCTCATAAGATTGATGAAGCAGTCCGTGAAAATGTCAAAGAGGCTGTTCAAATAGCTCTTCAAGCTCCTCTTAGAGAGCGCTTCAGAGACTTGTCCGAAGAGGATATGAAAGAAATGCTTCACCAAAGGATGTTTAAGAGTGGTACATATAAATCACTTCCTGAACATATCGCTCTCTATGAAGCACTGGAGGCATCTATGGCACGAGCACAGAGGGATGAATTCCTCGCTGAAATGGACAAGTCACGCAAGCGACGCCGTGACGATCAAGATCTTCCTCCTCATCCACCAGATTCGGATCTCGATAAGAGGAGACGACATGACACAGGCGCATCTGGTTCATCACAGCCTCAAGCTCCTCAGTCATCAGCATGGAAGAAGTCTGACACTCGAGATGCTCCTTTAAGCTCATCTAAGTAACAATTTGGTCCTCATGCTGATCAACCAGTCGAAGACATACCAATACCTGATTCTACTAATATATCTGATTCAGAGGACACTGACTCTGCCCATCTTCCAAAGATTAAGCAGAGGCCAAAATGGTTGAAGCCTATTCCAGATGATGAAAGACCAGCCACTCTAAAACCTGCCTGGGTCATTCCTACATCCCATATTCCTGACGCTGAGAACAACTGGGCCAATGCGTTAGCCTCCACGTATCAAGCTCCGGTAGAGAACTCTTTACTTGAGAAGACTGGGGATATGCGGACGTTTATGAACTGGTATTGCCAAAAGGTGGGAAAGACCGAGCTTACTCAAGCAGATTTTGAAGGCCAAGCTTATGAAGTCGTTAAAGCTTTCTACCCAGACGTCGTTCATCTTCAGTTCCAAATGGAAGAATGTCACAAGATGCTTACCGATCAGATTGACTGGGCTAATCCAGAAGGTGATCAAGTCAGAATTGATATTAGCAGACCTCTGCCTCTCAGTGGTCCACCAGGTCATGTCACTATTCAAACTCAATTCTTTTTCAATAAAGACTTGGATTATTTGCGATATGGCAGTAAGGGATGCGGACATGCTTTGTCAATTTCCAAGATGAAGGCTGCTTGTTATCATAACTTTGGACTTGAACTACTCGTACCTGAGCATATGTGGATCAATGATGTCTGCACCCATGACATAAGTGCCTCTTATGGTATTTCTCATTGGTGGTTTAATCGTCAGAAATTTTACATTGATCGACACACTGCTGAGTCAAAAATCATATGCGTATACTCAATGTTGTTGGTATAAAAGCCTACTCTCGCTACGGGTACGACTACTTGAAAGAGATTACACTGCGCAGAGCTGATTATCAAGAATACACGATTGCAGAAAAGGACTTCAAAAACTTATATCCCAGTGATTTTGAAGACCTGAATCTGCTGCTTCTACAAGGTCATCTTAATCATATTTCTGGCTCAGACAAACGTATGCTTTCTACTGCTGTCAATCTGTGGACACACAACTTAGTAATTCGACAGCGGGTTGAAGACCTGCAGCTCGGCATTGAGAGCTACCAGAAACAGCTGAATCTCACTAAACCAGGATGGGATGCAACGGGCTACAAGTATGACTATAAAAGCATTGAGTCACCTCGTGCAGTTGTGTTCCCTGTCAGTAACAATGAACGGAAGATCATGAGGTTTAATGAGATTTACTAATTCAGTGATGGTACGTTGATAAATATTCTGGAAGCATTGCATTCCAGAGTTAAGGAGTACAAGGTTAATCGGTTTAATCCGGGTATAAACACGCGGTTTTGGACTGATAAGGATGTTGCAAGGAGCAAGGAATTTATACATTCCATTAAACGGAGACTCAAGACCAGAAGGATTTTCTAAAACTTGGAATGCTTTGTTGGTGGTTGTGTATGAGATATTGACTACAGACTACTTCAGAGAACTGAATGAGCACATCATCTTTGCATTCAGGTCAATATCTTTTGTGTTGTATATATATTGTATCTTGTACATTATATAGTAGTGTTGCATTTAGTGTTATGTGTCTGTGTATGAATTTTTCATGAATTTTTCATTAAATTCAAAACCCTTCAAACCTATCATACAAGACACTAACAGAATCCCTCATAGATTAAGGGGGAGCATTAATATGTTCCCCATTCGGCTTGTGAATAATCAGCACATTGTTCTCCCAGTTTTCCAACATATTCAAATCCATTGGTATCTAAAATATCAACGGGTTTAAATTTTTTGATAAGGGGAGAAAATGTGATTTAAATATGACAACTGATAAAAAAATTGTGATTTTGTGGACTCATGTGTATACTCCGTCCTCCTTGTGCTAAATATTTTCGTTTAATCAGTGCATATGATTGAGGGGGAGCGTTTATGAAAATTCAAAAACAATCAAGGTACTAAAAGTTTTGATATTTATATCACAAGTACCTGATTGATTTTTCAATTGGTTTTATGGCAAGATGAACTGTACCAAAAAGACCGACCATGTATTTAATTTTATCGAAGTTATAAGGTTGGTAAGGTTAGGTATTAGTTCCCATGATCCAGCCAGAACAGAAGGGATCTACCCAGGGACAATCCACTAGTTAGTGTAGAAGTCCTTAGGTATGACATAAAAAAGGAGTAAATGTGAGAATAAGGGAATAGTGTCAACTGAGATGGAGCTAGAACTGGAACAAACCCAATAAGGTTCTAGTCATGAAGTCTCGGTAAGCACTAAAGGGGTTAAAGAATGAAAAAGAAATGTAAGGATAAAGGGTGTAAAGAAAGAAGCCCTCCATACACTTAGGTAGAAACCGGGTCAATACATCTGCTGTCAGAATCACAATGATGATTGCTGACATTGAAGACTGATATCATAGACCTAGTGATGTAATGCACAACCCTCCTTAGCCACTCAGAATCTCTCAAAAGATTTATGTTTCATTTCTCACGGAGACTAAACACGTTATCTATTAACTTTCTCACTCCGAGTTAGTTGATATTTAAAAGGTGGCAGTCCGCTCCAGCCTTCGATCATTAAAACCAAAACACACAATTGAGTCTAGAGCCAAGAGATCATCAATTAATCGCATTAGGATACTATTCCATATTACTTGTTCTTCACACAATATGAAAACAAGGGTTATCATAAAAGTCCTACGTATTATCCATGTTGTTGTGCCAGAACATTCGAGTGACACTTATGTGTTCACAATGAAGATGGAAATCCTGCTTGAGCCAACAGCAAACAAGCTCATGGTAGGTGACTTGTGAGATCCTTAATGGGTCAAACTTGTGACACTGGATATCGAATCGGTCCAGATTATGAATTGATGATTAATGAATTTTGATAAAAGCTCAACACTCTCGATGTGATACATTTCTTAAGTGACACGTCGATTAATTTTCAAATCAATTTTCCTCTTCAATCGGTAAGATAGTAACTAACCGATTCACTCTTATCGTATTGTCTGCTTTGAGACGTTCCGATTAAAACAACAGGCTAGTTAAGGGATTCTGATGGTCATACATTGGAAGATCTGACACTTATACTGAAAATCTTGTTAAGGAGATTCTTTTTAAGATTGAATCTACATGATCACAGGTCGGTCCTCATAGGATCTAGAGGTTAATCCAACCAAACTCGGGCGAATGACAAATCCATATTCGTCCACAAGCTTTATTGCTAACTGTTTTATTACAGGTTCAAGTAAAGATGGAGATGGAGATACCTCGTTCTAGTGGAGTCTATTTCATAACTGCATGCTCATACTCGACCGATACATCTAATGACCTCATGAAAGCTTAAGTATATGTTTTAAAGCTTCCGCAACTCTGACATCGAAGTCCCCTCGAAGTGATCAAGTATTAAAGTTAAAGGAACTTCAAGAACGACGAATAATCAAGCTTTCACCATCAAGAAAGGTATGAGCATGCCGGTCCAGATGTCGCAAGCACAAGATGGCGAAAGACCACAAACTGATGATCAGAGATTAGATTTGCCTGATGATCTCAAAGAAGCTCAAGATCACATATCACATTCAATCACAAGCCACAAGACAAATATCACTACCTCAAAGTACAAGATACTACGTGAAGAATCAAAGACTACGAGCTAAACACAAGATCAATCAGAAGATTGCTAAGAATAAGTTTGTATTTTCTGGGGTAACCTCCCTTAGGGGGAGATTGTTAGATATTAGAAAAAGACTCGGTAACCCCCATGCATTGTACCATTTATTATAGCTTGTAGTTAAACGTTTAATATGTAATGTTTGGTAATGAGCCGGGTTATAAAGCCCAACGTGTAAGCCCATACCATAGCCTAAGGGCTGATTTTGTAAGCTACTATATAAGCATCTTCCATGCCTTAGAAGAGGTGGTTAGTCATTTTATTTTACATGCTACACTTTCTATCACTAGAAAGCTTTTCTCTTACTTTCTCTCTCTAGACTTGGCTAATTTATTTATCTTTCATTGTGTTATGATTTCCAATATCCTATAAACACAAATAAAACTCATGTTACACGCGATTAGGCTAAATGCCCAAGACGATGTAACTATCAATTGATGGACTACTAGGTTTATATTATGATTATAAACCCCTTATCATACTTCCCACAACTTACATATACTCTAAGTACATTTAATCATTTATTCTTGTTTTCTAGTTTTTTGGCAGAATTTTATAGTCACTTTATGATCACAAATAAAATACTAAATCATCAAATTAATTTTTACCCTTTCATTCCCTACCTTCCCAATGGTTTATGAACTACTGTGAGTTTTTAGAAAAAATAATATTAAGTCTAACTATTTTATAAAAATTCAACATCACAAAGTGTCTAGAAAGTGATCTGATTCGACTACTAAATTTTTTGGCTTGATCAGACCCACTTAGATACTTGGGAAAAATCCATAAAAATTCCAGAAATTCATAGACATCATGAACTTGCTACTGTAGCAATCTCATCAATTAAAAAGACGTTTTGATATAGTTTTTGACCTCATAATTACAACCCAGAATCTGCCCCTAAAACTCAGTTTTGACAACGAATCTGGTAACATTATTTTGACTAACTTCTACTCACTTTTAATTCATGAAACCACTTGGGTTGGAAAGTAGACTCTCTGTAGTTAATTTTAGGCTCAATAAAATCAAAAAAACATATTCTTATGACCGAGTTATGACTCTTACAAGATGACTCAAAAATCTTCCCAGTTTTTAATTCCGAATTAACCACAATTAAACCTAATTAAACCCATCCATACTCTTAATTATTGACCCTAAATCAATATTAGATGGTCATATCATCATAATTACAGAATTTTTATGAACCATAAACCATAAATTTACAAGTTACATAATTAAAATAAAGATTAAAACCTATGTATGATTAAGAGTATAGAAATTAAAATGATTTAAAATTTAACAAGATATCAAACCTTAAAATCTTTGAAGCTTCAAAAACTAACAATGGTGGCTATGGTTGGAGTAGGGTTCGACATAAAAAAAAGGAAGAGGGACTACAGTTTTATTTTTATAAAATACTGGTTTGTATCATACTGGGCTTCCCCCCTTTTTTTCTTTTGCTAGGCCGATCCACACAACACCCCTTTATAAATTTAATTTTATTTATTTTTATTTATTTTACTAAAAATTTCGGTCCATATGTTATTTTTATAAAAGTATATTTTTTATTTATACTTATACCAATTATACACTACTTAATTACTTTTAGACACTTAATTAAATACACTACTTATAATAAAACACATATACTACCATAAATTTTTCCCAACTATATTTATTTATAACAACCTAAATAAATTAAGAAACCTCAACTTATTTAAAAGAAATCTCAACCCGAACTCATCAATACTCGATACGCTAAATTCTCAAACGCTCAAATGCTCAAATGCACTATTATTCCAAAATCATTATCAAATACAGAATGGAATGACTAAATCATCCATTTCTATACTTACAAGCACATATTAATAATATAACCCATATACCTCATCACACATAATAACACATATATCACCAAATCAACTTACGCACATAATTCTAATCACATAAAGCTAGGCAAGTTAACACTAACGGTTAAACTAACCTCGCTAAATTGCGGTTGTCACATAAGCCGAGGCTTTTCAGCTTCAGTTGGACACATTTTTTCCGAGTTACAGGTTACTCGAGGTCTTTTTCAAAATTAGCAGGGAGGTAGCAGCGAACAGGGACTGTTGTTACCACGGTCGATGCGTTTGGATGTTCCGAAGTTTTCAGGGGACGATCTGGATAGATGGATTCTTGCCATCACGGAGTACTTTTCATTGCTTAACACACCCGCTGATCAGCGTTTGCGGATTGTGGGTTTTAATTTGGAAGGCGTGGCGGCGGAGTGGTTTCAGTGGATGTCACGGAATAGTTTGATTACCACTTAGGATAGGTTTGTGGAAAGTGTCAAAAGCCGTTTTGGACCGTCAAAGTACGAAGATCCACAAGGGGCTTTGTCAAAATTGGTACAACTTGGTACCGTGGAAGATTATCAAGGAGAGTTTGTGATGTGGATATCATTGTTGTGAATGCAAGAAACCACACAAATAACAAAGAACAAGGAATTCAATAACCCATCAAATGGTGCCCAACCGGGACTTCAAGAGAAAACTCTCTTTTTTCTATAAACTCATCATAATCAATTATTTTCCAAAACCTAAACCTATTACATTTATAGGGTAAGAAAGTCAAATACAATCTTTGACTATAGAAAGACAAATACAATCTTTGACTTTCAAATAAAGAAACAAATCAATTCCGAAAATCTAAACATATCTTTAACAAAAATAACAATATTAAAAAAGATAGATCGACAATTAAAATTGTCGCTTTTCACCCTTCAATCTCTTCGAAATAATTAAACACTTGACTTTACGTGTTGACCGAAGAACCGGCGGCTAAGCCAGAGGAGCTGGAGCTCGAACATGCCCTGCATCAGTTTGAAAAGTTAATGAATAGGGTTACGGATATATCAGACTCCTTACTCATCTCTTTCTATATCTCAGGACTCAACCAGGTTGGGCGATACGTTCTCCTTGGCCTGTATCCCCGAGGCTTGTTTTGAGGCAATTGCAGAGAAAGAGCAGAACATTAAAGAGAAAGCAGATACCACTCTATCATTGGCAATTGAAGAAGTTTCAACTGTGGTTAAAGGGCCCTTAGATGCTAGTGAAGATACCCTTCTATCTTTGCGAAGTGAAGACCCCAATTTTAATATCCAAGAAAAGGCAGTTGAATATGTGAGAGCATTAAATGTTGCACCGCTTAAAGTGGTCTTTGCAGGGCCTGTTGATGAGGTTAGTAGCGTGATAGAAGATGTTTTCGATATTGATGAGAGTAATGTGGAAGGAATGCAGGTTCGTGACAAGTTTGCCGAATTTTTCGAAGATAAGAGAAATGTAGAAAAGGTACTTAGTGCAACAAAGTTATCAGACGGTGGGAACTCTCATTCGGCATATTCTCCGTATCACCTTGAGGACAAGGTGAAATTTGAAGGAGTGAGGAATGTTACGCCCTGGGCAGCGGAAGTCGGAAGAAGGAAACGAGTGAAGTGTTATGTCTAAGGTAGCGTAAGGCGGAAAAGGAAAAAAGGTTATTGGCCGCGGCAGCGGAAGGCGGTTCGTGATGGGTTGGGATAACTATCATACTTATCTATTGTCTAGGATATGTGTTTTGGATATGTGTGAGTCGTATTAGGAAAGTGTCAAAAGTCAATGTTTATCCTATAGTCAAGTCAAAAGTCAAAGGTCAAAAGTCATAATATTCATAATAAGCACATGACCCATTTAGCTATTAGGGTTTCAAGTTAAAGATCAATAATTCTCTCATTCTTCTCTTTATTTTCTTATGGAGCTCGCACACGCTAAAAGTGGTGCCCTATCCCGATACAACCCCTAACAGGGTCGTATGATATCTTTGGTTCGTTATTCTTTTTGTCCAAACACTCTTTTTTATTAGAAAAGTATAAAAAAAGAAATGATACATGGAAACTTGGTTTATTTAGATATTGTTAGAGATAAGAGAGTGTCTTGAAATTTAGGTTACTCAGATATGGTGGACAAAACTTGGCAAGCCAACTAAGCAACAATAATACTACGTACTAATTAACGGTGTTACTTTAATTAACTGACGACGCCTAAACCCCAACCCATAATAATAGCACATACAACAGAAAATTGTAACAAGTTAAACAATTTTTAAACAATTCTCCATAAATTAATCTCCTACTACGAATTGTAATAAAATGTGATTTCTTAACTAAAGTACTAAAGAATGTCATTCATGAACGTAAAATATGTCAATTCAACTTTAGTAATTGGTAGTATAATTTTAGTTTTATTGTGTATTAGTTTTCAATATGATTTGTTTTAAATTTAGATATCTCCGATGCTTAATTCGAGCCTATTAATATTCTTGACAAATGTTCACATGCTTAGGTTACAAAAGAATAAGATAATAGTACCAAAACTATATGACCAAATAGTTTGCATAATGGTCAATTACAAGTCAAGTTAGGTGAGTATTGACGATTTCTCTGACTTAGAAGGTGAATGATCAACTATAGGCATTAAATTCGAATTAACCTAATATTGCCATTCAAGAAATATAATAAGAAATGCTACATGTTTGGCTAAACCAATGGACCTTCCCACCCAATTCTACATATATACAATCCTCAAACATTTGACCACTGTTCATCTACAGTGGTCAAGTGTTTGACTTGGGCCTTGGGCTCATTTAGCCCGGCCCAAGTTTTTTTTTTTTTTTTTCTTTGGCCCGGCTCAAGTGTTTTTTTTTTTTTTAAGTTTAAGTCCAACATCCAGCAAACTTTTTTTGTCCTCTATTGTCCGGCCCAAGTAGTTTTTTTTTTTTTTTTTAGTTAGTCCAACAACTAGCCAACGTTTTTTTTCACCTTTTCCTCATGGTGTTACTTTTCAACGGCCCAAAAAAAAATCTTTATAAGCCCTCCCACCCCCACTTCTTTCTCTAAAGAATAAGATGGAAATTTTTTTTTACGAGACTGCATTTATTTTTAACTAATTACAACTTTCTTAGCGCCTGGTCAAAAAAAAAAATTTAGGAGACCGAAAAAAATAAAATCCGCACAAAAAACTAAAAAAAAACCAAAATTTTATTTAAGAAAGAAAAAATGCGCCGAACTATTAAAAATGAGACCGAAAAAATAAACCCAAACAAAAAAAAAGCCCCGCAACAACGCGCGAAAAATTAACGCCCGCAGCAACGCGCGGGTAATTTCTGCTTGTTATAAAACAAAGAACAAGAGGTTATTTTAACAAATGGTCCTTCATGATAAGCCTATCATAGCAAGATTGGATTAGTTGGTTATCACTTTTGCCACTTGAAACAGAAGTCAAAGGTTTGATTCTCACTTCTTACAAGACCGAAAGTTCTTAGGTAGACATATTAAACATTCTAGCATTTCACCAATGTAAAAAAGTACAAAGAAGATAAAACAAACAACCAACTTATGGTCTTTGTTTGTCGTGAAAGAAGCACACTTAGTGTGTGTGCTTTGACCATATCTTGGGGCTCGAGAAAAATTTAGATATTAGGAACGCGAGGTTATGTATACTAATCACTTCCGTATATGCTAATCGTTAGCGCATGCTGCGGGGTTCCGATGATGAGACATAATAGGCCAATATGATAAGTGCTAATTCGGAGAATAACATGTTGATCACTTGTAAGTTTCCGATAGTGGGGCATAATAGGCCAATATGACAAGTGCTAATTCGGAGAATAACGTGCCCAATCGTTCTTCTCACATGACACTGAACTGTTGTCTCACTATCTTTTAGAACGGCACGCATACCCTCTTTATCTCAAATTTATTATCCACGTATATTTTTTTTGTTCTCTGAAATTAATTGTCCACTACTAAGATTAAACAATGAATTTTGTTCAAATTTATCATGTTACCCTCATTCGAGGTTATTATTATAAATTTTAAATGATGAATAACTAATTAGTTAAAGGTAAAAAAAATTAATTTAAAAAAAAATGTAACAATTATGTTTTTTTTAAAGTGCATGTTTTTATCGATGGACACTAATTTTTACACTGAAAGAGTAATAGATTTTAAATGAAAGGAGAGTCTTTGACAAAATTATTAATGACAAATAAGATACCGAAATTCCTTTGCTAATTACTAAAAATGCTTGGTAAATCTTGATAGTTCGACAACTAAGATAACTGTTTATAGCAAAAAGAAGTTACTAAAAAAGCATTTTAAAAAGCGACATTCTCCCAAAAACATACATATTACCAATACTAGATAAAACCTAAAAACAAAACCCATAAAAGAAATTATTACATGTATAAACTGATGAGCCATTTTTCCAACAATAGGAATATAAAATACAACGAAGGAACAAATTATATCCAAACATATTAAAAGGACCGAGGACATGGCAGTCATTTCCTACAAGATGATCATTAAACAACTTAAAAATAGCTTCCTTGTTTTCTGGGCAAATAAACAGTATCAAGGTTTCATTCATTAATCATTATTCCACACAACACAAACCAATAACATCATTACACTTTTCTAGACCCACCAAGCAAAAACACTTCTTTTTTCTTAAAACTGAGCCATTGTGTGTGTTTTTTCTTTTCATAATTATAAACTTTTTTAAGAGTTAGTTCATCTGTTTGATTATTTATTTTAGAGCCGTGCAGAATCTTCTTTGGGTAACGTGTTTCTTTTAAATTTATAAAGATTTTATTTACTTGGTGATATTTCGATTATGGTACCTTTTTTTTATCATTTCAAGTGTTTAACTATTTGGTTTTCAATTTTGTTTGATTATGCAATTTAAGTGCTACATATATATATAGTGACTGACTAATTTGATCATGTATGTTATTGGTTTAGTTATGTTTTTGTGTGATGAATGGTCATTTTTGTTATGTTTTGCATCCCTAAATGAAGTTAAATTCTGTCTGTTTACGACTTTACAGGTTTGAGTCTACTTTGAGTCTACAGGTTTGGTCCAAAATATGATATTCAGTTGTTTAAGTTGATACAAGCTTTCCAATTTAGCTATCACAATCACTTGAATCCTTAATCTTTGGTTGTTTTGGGATGTGGAAAGTGGACTGTGAAATTGTGATTATGAGATTGTTGGAATATGTATCCTTTGATAACAGAAGCATAATAATCAAGCGTAAAAGTATACAATCATACATGCCTTATGTGCTTATTTGTCTTTAGATATTATGGTCAAACACAATTAGTTGTATCTGTTTTGGGCTGGGGTCTGTTGAGTAGTGTTCTTTGTTCTACGACATTGCATAGCAGAATCAACTTAATCTAGATATAAATTAATGGCGTAGTTAGAAAATCGGCTTATATGTCTCATCTTACAAGCAGATTGGAAGTTTTAGACATGATTAATTTTGTACATTGCCTATTTTCATGGAAATGCTGCTAGATTTATTTTGAGATCAGCCTGTGAACATAAACGGCTATTATGCAATATTTGGTTTGCCTTTTAACCATACGTGGCATGCATTGTCAATATTCGAAGTTTGGTTTCTTTATGTTCATCTTATTATAAAAAAAGTGGATTTTTCAAATATTTGTGGTTATTTAACTTATATGGACTTACGTTGGACTGTAACATCTTGATCTCTGGACAGATAGACATTCTAACTTTGTTATATATGTTTTTTTGTTACAGCGCAAAGTGCTTACCCTGAAAAATCTGTCTAAACTATAGAGTTCTTCACTTCTTTTATATAACAAAAAATGAACGGAAACCAGCCTGCTACACTTAGAGATCAGAGGGAGAAACAGACTGCATTTATTGAGGTAAATCACTATTTCGATATTGTATTAATAGACATTTTAAAAAGAATTATTTTCCTATTTAATACGGAGTAACATTTATCTTATCTTCTTTCTTTGGCTTACTTCTCCGCAGATTGTCAATGCTGAGAAACTATTGTGGGTAACAATTCAACATAAAGGTATATCACATCCAGAGGTTCAAGATCTGTACCATAAAGCGCGTTCTGGTTATGAGAAAATCATCCTTAGTGATTATCAGATAGTTGATATTCAAGAAGTTGAGTATTCATTGTGGAAGCTTCATTATAAGCATATAGACGAGTATAGAAAGAAAATTAAAAAAGTGTCCACAAGTTCGGAAAGTACAAACAACCTTAACAGTCATGTGGAAGGATTTAGGTTGTTTTTATCAGAAGTTGCTGATTTTTACAAGGATCTAATCACGAAATTCCGAAAAAGTTGTGGCCTCTTGGAGCATACAGTCTGTACTAAAAAGAGTGGAGGTTCCGTTTCTGTTGACTCCGCACATTCGCAATTATGTCATTATGTATGCCATCGGTTTTTAGTTTGCTTAGGTGATGTTTCAAGATATATGGAACTATGTAAAAAACCTGATGCTCAAAAATGGGGAGTTGCAGCGACGTTTTACTTAGAAGCAGCATCAGTTTGGCCTCATAGTGGAAATCCCCAAAATCAGGTACATGTGTTTCACTCATTGTATGTTTGTAGAGGTAGCAAGTGGGTGCGTTGGTAAAACAGGTGAAAATGGGTTTGGTTAAACGGGCAGTGTTAGTATGGGTCAAAAGCGGTCGGGTTGGTTGATGTTTAAACCACTTAATTGTCCATCTTTAAAGTATATAGTAAATTTTAATTTTAATGTGCTATTTATGATTAATAAAGAAATATTGTTACAATTATGATCTAAATCTTAAAAAGACGTTCATTAGGATGATGTATGCATTTGAGTCCACGCGATGGTAGCCAATGGTTGGGGACATATAGGGTTAAACGGAGGTCATGCTTCAAATCTTTTTTCCCTGTCCCTTAAATCATGGTACTATACGATATACCTCTCTCAATCTCTCATATAGGCCGTTGGACCGGTCGTGGGGGCTGCCAGCGGGTCGGTTTCCTTATTTTTATGCATTTAAATTAGACTCTTTTAAAGACTTTTAATTAGTTTGACCCGTTCCCCATTTAGCTAAAGTTTAGATCAACCATTAGACCCGTTTAGAATACCACACAATCCAACCAACTCATCATAAGTAACCAAGTTGCCACATTTACGAAAAAAGGTGGCTCGTGTGGGGTTTCCCTCGTACAAAAAAGGAAATAAATATTGCCACATCTGGTGTTTGTGTTTGAAATCCATAGCTGTTAATGGTTTGTGACAATTATTTCATTTTACTAGTTAGCTAAAAATCTCGTGTATATGAGCAATAAAAACGTAATTTTCTGAGCTATTTTGCAGTTGGCACTATTGGCGACATATATTGGTGATGAATTTCTGGCGTTATACCATTGTATAAGAAGTTTGGCTGTCAAAGAGCCCTTTCCAGATGCCCTAGACAATATTATGTTACTCTTTGAGAAGGTAACGAGGTTCTATTCAGTATTTATATAATTAGAAATGAGAACAAAATATAGATTTGTATTTTGGTGTTGCAGTTACTTTTCAGAGTTATGCAAGGTCATTATGCTCTACAATTGGTCTAAGTGGTCCCTTGTTTGCTATATTTATTTTCACAGAACAAATCATCCCAACTGCAATCACTTTCAACCGACGCACACATTGATTTCTCAAAGCCACTGAAAAGGCTTTCCTCACAGATTAAGTCACACTCAAGCATGGATTCCACAAATATCAACAAATTGGGTGCCAATGAACATGTACGTCCTGTGAAAACCGATATATGGCCTCTTTTCGTGAGAATGATAAGTTTTTTTCTGGTTAAGCCCAGGTAAAAAGCCCTTCTTGCATACCTTTCTTTATATTTATCTTAAAATATATATTTTAGTTGCTACGTGGGCAGTGGGCTCTTAAATAATTGAAAACGCCTTACTTGCTATGCAGTTTCGAAGACTTACCTCACACTTTTGCATCAACAATGAAAGAGTTAGAAGCTCTGTTGGCACTCAACGATAAAGAACTAAATTCCTCATTAGAACCATATGAGCCATTCGATACATCCAGAAAAGGCCCTTATAGAGCCATCCAAGCTGTCACAATTCTCATATTTGTAATTCACAATCTGATCAAAACCCCAAAGCTAGAAGAGTTGAAAGGGCAAAGAGATGAACAACATTCTGCATGTAGCATATGGGCATGGACCTGCACATATACCTTCTTGGGCCATCTTATTCAAAGGTGTCTCAGTTTCAGTAGCAACAATCAAGAAAATTCCTGCTCGTTGTTGCCTGCAGTGCTCGTGTTCATGGAGTGGTATGTTAGTGTTCTTGATTATGCAGAAACTTACGGGAAAGATGAGAAGGTGAATAATGCTAAGTATTATTTCTATGGTGCTTTAGTTGATCTTTTGAGTGGATTCAGTGTTAAGGAACATGAAATGGTCAACTCTGCGAGTCAAACTGCTTTGTGGGAAGACCATGAGCTAAGAGGGTTTGAACCCGTGTTCCAGTCTGACGACTTGTTAGGTTTCTCTACTCATTCTGCGAACAAGAGAAATTTTGAAGCTGGAAATTCTATCCGTATTAACCGAATTTTTCATGCATCAGTCAAAATAGCTGTTTGGTTCAAGGGTCTTTCTGAAAGTCCAATCTTTTATGATCAATCCGCAAGAAAGTTTACAAAGAAAACCAATTTACAGATTGCGGAGAAACCGAGTGCCATTGAGGAGGAGGAGGAGGAGGTGATTCTCTTCAAGCCACTCACTAGATACAACTCAGAGCCTATTGACCACACCGAAACTTCTGAAGAAGGTGTGCGTCGCTCTTCATCACTAGTTTCTACAGAAAACGGGTCCCATGGACCTCCTTCACTTAGTGGTTGGGTCCTTAACAAAGAAAGTTTAAATCTTGAAAGAGAAAAAGGATCAAGAAATCCAAACAAGCGAGAACTGTCTCCTATTCTAGAAATCCCAACATCATCTTTAGCCAATATGTCCATAGCTGAAACTACAAATGCTCAGCCATATATTGCTCCTATTCCTTCAGCCCCTTTGTTACCCGAAGATCCTGTTTGGCTCAGGGGAAATTTGTCAAAAGAAGAACATAGTATACTTGGTGCACCACCAGTCAGGAGATTACCAAATTTCTCTTTACCACAAGAACCATTAGATCTTGCCTATGGAGTTCCTGGTTTTGTTGATGCATTACGTCCTCCTGTGTTTGGATTGAGTTCTTCTGAATGGCTTTATCGGTACAATAACAACCTCAGTCTCGAGCTCCCCAGTTCTAATCAGCACAGGCCAGTTTTGGGAAACAACCTTGCAGGAAATCTTGGAAACTATCAAGGATACGATGGTGGTCCGAGGTATGATCTTATCGATAAGTGGGGAAACCCTTTACTTACTAACCGAATGGTGTTTTTTGAGAACCCAAATCAGAGGGAAAAGCCTTCGTTTGGCTACCAAAGACCAAACATCGTCGCTGCTGGTAGTGGTGAGCTTGGAGCAGAACAACCACAACTTTTGCAGCATTTGAAAGAGAGGGAATGGCAGTTGCAAAGTGAAGCTCCATTTAGAGGTCATCCGTACATGGGGAATTGAATTTCATTTAGATGATTAAGTTTATGCATCGTAATAATATATAAACTTATACATGATATTCGTAAGACTTGGTATATCTTATCTTCTTTGTTTAAGGCCTGCATAGAAGATTTTTGTACATAACAGTTTGTAGTAAATATAGAGTGATTTTGAAAGAAAAAGCATCCCAGTTTCTGTAGCATTTACCAGTGTGAATGTAGTCAAATGTGAAAGGATATGGACTGGTTAAAGTTGTAAATGTTCTGAATTATTTGAAGTTCAATTGTTCAAGTGAGCTTTATTGAACTCAAGCTAAACAGAGAGACCAATTTTTTTCTAAGCTTTCCTAGCCTTATACTCTGTATGCCCTTTTAAGTACCTTGTTGAGATCTTTAGGTATGTAGTTAGGCTGGAAGATTTTAGTGGTAGCATACACACTGATGAAAGTGATAGAAACATTGTTGTTGCGAACTTTTCTCCAAAGATGATTTGATCCATAGCGTTGAGTCATGGTAGTGTGAGACATATTCTTGCTATTCGAGTTTTTGCACATTAGCTAACCAAATTAGATCTAACTTGTTAGGAATTTGGTATAAATGGCCACTCTCTTGTGGTTTCTAAGTGTCCAAACTTGGAAGAACTCTATACCAGTAATGGCATTGGGGACCTAGGACTGAAATATGTTGGTCAAATTTGCAAGAAGTTGCGCACAGTTAAGATTGAGAGAATTGATGTGAATGGCGACATGTTGGTGTCACATACAGGGTTGATTTATTTGGCAAAAGGTTGTCCTGAACTGGAATATCTACGTGTTGATGTCAAAGATATCACAAATGAAGCTTTGGAATGCATAGGGGCTCACTTGAAAAAACTCATTGATTTCTGTTTGATCTTGGAACACAATAACAGATGTTGGTTTGAAAGGGAAGA
This sequence comes from Tanacetum coccineum, assembly GCA_026074375.1. NCBI lineage: Eukaryota > Viridiplantae > Streptophyta > Magnoliopsida > Asterales > Asteraceae > Tanacetum > Tanacetum coccineum. The sequence goes on along the minus strand of BQNB010107299.1, from coordinate 5,084 downwards.
AGATATTACAAAACTTTCTGGAGGAGGTATGAATGATTTGCTCTAAAAGATATTTTCAGCTTTACCTTCTATTATTGTAATTAGTCTAACCAACAAGTTGATTTACTTATCAGTTGTTCATTCGACGACTTCTGATTTATCTCTAATGGGTCAAACGGCTAAATTTTATATAAAAAAAGATAGTTGAGAGGAGAGGGTCTAATGGCTGAAGGAGTAAAAAGTCACTTAAATCACATTTTTATATTGAATCTCTAAAATTGTTTTATTCAAAGAATTATATTATGAGTGAAATAAAACAACTTGTTTCGGTAGAACCGGCCTGACATCTTTTAACCAATTACTCAACTCGTCTTACCGCCCCATTTTGCATCCTCTTAATATGCCAAATCCCATTTTGTTATATGATTGATTGATGTTGTTTCATTGTTTGATGTTACAGGCGATTGGCATATGGCTTACATGTGCATGTACAAGGCTCGCACCATTGCGATGTAATGTTGTTTCTGTTATTGTTTTGTGTAATCTGATTATTTGAACCATGATTTAGTTTAATACCAAAACCAGCATAGAACTTGGAATGGAGTGAAGAACAACCCCCCAGGATTTGGATTTCACAATTGTGTTTACTGTTTGTTTACTGTTGCTTCTACCATGACCTTACTAACTGTGAACACCCATCGCTTGATTTAGTAAAATGAAACTGTAGCTATGATGGTTTCTCGACAAACATGTGTTTTATCGTTTTGTTCAGTAGACCTGGAAACAAAGTTCGACATAGCCACGAAGTCATTTGACCATAGTCTGTTTTTGACTTGAAGAAACACGACAGAAAAGGGTCAACTGTATATATATGTTAGAGTAAACCGCAAAAATCATCCCTGTAGTTTGTGGCACTAATCATCCCTAGCCGATACTATTGACACTTAATCATCCCTTGAGTGTGACAAAATTGTCCTGGTCAATTATTCATCTCCTAATATTGGGTGGGGATGATTTTTGCAAAAAGTTTAAGAAAAAGTTTTGCAAAGATCATCCAACGTTTCACCACTCAGGAATGATTAGTGTCAATAGTATTGGCTAGGGATGATTAGTGCCACAAACTACAAACCACAAGGATGATTTTTGCAGTTTACTCTATATGTTAAAGTAAACTAGTTTATTTATAAGACATCAAAATATAACATTATTTAGCCTTATATAAAGTCGATACATACGAGTCAAGAATAATTTAGCCTTTTACAAAGTTTGAACACCATTATCAATCAACACTTGTAAATTTTTACAAAGTTTGGACACTATTATCAATCAACACTTGTATAAGAACATGACATGTCATCAACCTTTCATTTTATTGTCTCTATTATCGATTCAATCTAAGTATCTAACTAAATGTTATTCCTACAACCTTTGTGAAGTAAAAAAAAAAGGTTCAAAAATGAAGACTCTCGTACCAATCTGCCAGAGTACCTATTAAATGTTAGAAACGAAGATCTTTTTACCCCCCTTTACCCGCGTGCAAGGCGCGAGGTGCAAAAAAAATTAGGTTATCTGATACTTTCGCTTAATCGTCTCTTTCATCTCGTCACTCACTAATCAGTATTTTATATCTCTTGGTATGAGATTGTGAACTAAGCCATTTTTTATCATAATAGATAATTTTATTTTGTTATTTTAATAAATTTCGGGTTCTTTTTAATAAGGACTAGTGTTAATCTGGATCAGTGAATTAGACAAACCAAATTAAAAAGTAAATATTGAGCTAAAATATTATGGTTTTGACGTTTATGTTTGTGCAGCTTGACAATATGTGGAATTGTGAAAACATGTTTGATGTGCATGTGTATGATTAACGTATATGTGTGCACGTTTGATATTATGCGTTCGACTTGTATGATGGGAATTAATGTTACATGGCTTATAAACAAGAAGAACTTGTCGGCCCAAACTGACCCAAGCGCAAATGTAAACTTCTAACCTGAAAAGAATAATCAGAAACCAATCCGAAAACAGCGAAGCAAACCAAAACTATATATTTAAACACAACCAGTTTCTGTTTTTTGTTTCTTATTACACCTTTATATAGCATGTGTAATGTTGTCTTAATTCCATTTCAATAGAAAGGAAGAAAAATAAAAGAATTCAAAAAATTATATATTTCAAACATGCCTTTAGCGAGGCTTCAACCCACAACTTTTTGGTTGGTGGGGAACTCATGACCTTTTGCTAATTATGAATAGTATCATAGGATAGTTGGACAACTAATAGTAAATTTATACATTCATGTATCTTTTACAATAATACTGCACTCATGACAAATCAACTGACATAGTTGTTTTGTGCAGCTGCAAGACTGGAAAACTATGTCCAAACCTTCTTGTGCCTGTCATGACAAATGAATGAAGTGGACCATTCTTTAGAATGTTGGTGATTTTAGTGTCATCAACTATTTAAGGTAATAGCGATTTACTAGAGATCGATGAGATTTCATATTCGGCTCGAATACGAGTTAGAGAAATGTGGAGTGCACACTCGTTAAGCTAATATGAACTTGACCATGACAGAAAAGCGCCGGTCAAGGGGGTCGCGCCCCCTTGCGGGGTCAAGGGGCAGCGCCCCTTGCGGGGTAAAGGGGCAGAGCCCCTTGCTGGGGTCCCGCTGAGCCATAACTGTCTAACTGTTTTGTTAATATAACAGAACATATCTGGTCTCATTTAACATACGAAGAATCATACAATTCCTCTCTGTTCTTGCTTTAATCTCTAGTGCCTAAAATTAAAGTGTTATTCTTGAATAATCCTCGTAAAGATTTCATGATACCTCAGGCACAAATTGGGTCGAAATACTTTATACGAAAAGTGAACCAACACGATTCAAGCAAGATATCCAAGATTATCATCACACACCCTATACTAGTTTATAACAAACGTATAAAGTAATTGTTGTGATCATGGCTGGAAATACGGTGAAGGACATGATGACGAACTTTAGGAAACTAGACAAGTTTGAGGGGCATGACTTTAGGAGATGGCAGAAGAAGATGCATTTCTTGTTGACGACGTTGAAGGCGGTTTATGTGTTGACAACACCGATGCCGGAATTGATAGAAGATGCAACAATGGAAGCAATAAGGATAAGGGCAAAGTGGGAGAACGATGACTACATATACCGAGGGCATATATTGAATGGTATGTCTGATTCTCTCTTTGATGTATATATAAATGTTGAATCGGCTAAGGAGTTGTGGGATTCACTTGAATCCAAGTACATGGCAAAGGATTCTTCAAGTAAGAAATTCCTTGTGAGTAATTTTAACAATTACAAAATGGTCGATTCTAGACCGGTCATGGAACAGTATAATGAACTCCTTAGGATCCTTGGACAATACACACAACATGGCTTGAGATTGGATGAATCCATTTCTGTTTTAAGTATAATTGATATGTTGCCTCCTTCCTGGAAGGATTTCAAACATACTTTGAAACATGGTAAAGACAATTTGTCTTTGGTTCAACTTGGTAGTCACTTGCGCATAGAGGAGTCTCTAAGGGCACATGAAAGTGACAAGGGCAAAGGAAAAGAAGTTGTTGGACCCTCGGTGAACATGATGGAAGAGGGTGGAAAGAATAAAAACAACAAACAAAACAAAGGAAAGAAACGTGGTTTCAAGGATAACAACGGTGATTCTGGTTCCAACAAGAAACCTAAATTAGAATGTTGGAAGTGTGGCAAAACTGGCCACTTTAAGAGGGATTGACGTAGTGGAAACAAGAAGAATAATGCAAGTGCTAGTGGTTCGGGAAAAGGGTCTAAGGACCAATCCCAAGACCATGGTCAGAATTTAGTACATGTTTGTAACAGATTTATTAAATATTATGTTTCACTAATTTCAAAAGCATTTTATGTGCATGTTGATGCAATTGCATGGTGGATTAATTCTGGTGCCACAACTCATGTTTGTAAAGATCGTTGCTGGTTTAAGAAATATGAACCAGTGGAAGACGGATATGTCCTTTACATGGGTGATGATCATTTCGCTCCTGTTCATGGAAAAGGAAGTGTGGTGTTGGAATTCAGTTCTGAAAAATCTATTACTTTGTTTAATGTGTTGTATGTACCAAAACTTTGTAAGAATTTGATCTCTGGTCCTGTATTGAATAAGTGTGGATACAAACAAGTGTATGAATCCGATAAGTATATCTTATCGAAGTCTGGTGTATTTGTGGGATTTGGTTATTATAATAATGGAATGTTTATATGTCTTTTTCTACTGTTGTTAATTCCTCATTATGGCATGCTCGTTTAGGACATGTGCACTATAAAAGAATGCTTGAAATGTCTAAAGATGATTTAATTTCTGCTATTGATGAAAATACAGAAAAGTGTAGTACTTGCATGTTAACAAAAATCACTAGACAACCATTTAAAAGTATAACAAGAAAATCTGTCATACTTGAATTAATACATAGTGATTTATGTGATTTTCATGCAACACCATCTTTAGGCAATAAAAAGTATGTTATAACTTTTATAGATGATGCATTTAGGTTTTGCTATGTTTACTTGCTACATGCTAAAGATGAAGCCCTAGATAAATTTAGAATTTATAAAACAGAAGTTGAATTGCAACAAAATGACTTGATTAAAACCTTACGCACAGATAGAGGTGGTGAATATTATGATCCTGTATTTTTCCAATCCGTAGGAATCATTCATGAAACTACGGCTCTTTACACACCACAACAAAATGGTGTGGCTGAAAGGAAAAATAGAGCTCTTAAAGAAATGGTTAATTCCATATTATCTTACTCGGGTTTGAGTGATGGGTTCTGGGGAGAAGCCATGTTAAAGGCTTGTTATTTATTGAATAGGGTTCCTAATAAAAGGAACAAGACTACCCCATATGGACTTTGGTATAAGAAACGACCCAACCAAACATTTTTGCGGGTTTAGGGTTGTAGTGCCGTTGTTAGGCTTCCGGACCCTAAAAGGAAAACTTTGGGTGAAAAGGGTATTGATTGCATCTTTGTTGGATATGCTGAGCATTCCAAGGCATATAGATTTTTTGTTATAGAACCTAATGACTC
>BQNB010107298.1:0-23198 GCA_026074375.1 Tanacetum coccineum | reverse complement strand
TAGATTTTGGGGGTGTTACATTTTGCAGCCGAACACTGTTACCGTAGATATTGTCTTTGTCTTGCAACAAAAGGAGCACCCTAAGCTTAAGCGAAAGGGCGATGACATATTTATTGAGCACACACTCAGCTTAACAGAGGCACTTTGTGAATTCTAGTTTATCTGAACTCATTTGGATAATAGATAGCTTCTCATCAAATCTCAACCCATGGAGGTTGTTAAGCTTAGTAATTATCTCAACATCTCATCTTAGTTTCTATGCTATTTGTTTTTGTTTTTGTTGTTTGCATTGTAATATTGGTCTGACATAACTTGATAGCTCCTTTGGGTTGATTCTAACGTTTCAAGTATGCATTAAGTACCTTTCCTATTTTAGAAGTGTGTTGTGATTAACTAAGCAGCATGTTGATATTCAGTGATTGTGGTTTTTATGGTTTTGTTTTTGTTTGATGCGTTTTTGCTGATTTGTGCGGGTATATTTGCTAAAACTTTTCCTTTTATTGTTTTATAGTAGATCAATTCAAGGCAGTAAATGATGAGGACATGCCAATGTACCAGAGACCATTTATGAGGGGAAAATTGTCATCCACTTCACTATGGAGTTCCTGGAATTTTTCCCTGAGCAGTGCAAGCCACTAGAGGGAGTTTTACCCGTCAGGCCTTCAATGCAGATGACAGACATGGAGTTGGATGAATGTGAGGAGACAACTTTGCATGATGTCAATACTGAAAAAGAGATGAGAATGAAACAATAAGAAGCTTACGATGACGTGAACGACGATGGTACACAGAGGATGCAATGTGCACACCAATAAGTATGGGCTATGAGGTTAACAATTTCTCATCTATAGGTCTTGCCTAGACAATAATGTCAGTTTGTTAAGCTGTATAGATCATGTTAAGCTGTATGGATAATTTGCTCATTCAAAGAACTAGTTTGAAAGAAAAACATTCACATTTGGTAATACTGCAACAAATCTTATACTATCAACCTAACCTAAACACACTGAATATGAGAAGAACAAGCTGACACAGAGGGAAATTACACAAAAGAAAATAATAAAACATCGTTACAACTTAATATGTAGTAGACCCTCAACACTTATTGCAGCAGGCACATACACACAATCACATATTAATTTGCAGCAGACTTGTACAGCCAATTGCATCAGACAAGATACCATTAATGTTCTTAACGATGTTATTTGATCATTTATTTGGTTCATGGTTAATGCAAGTGAACTATAGACAAAAAGATCGACACTACTCTATTTAGAGCTTAGAGGTTGTAGTTTGTTAATAGCATTTACATAAGATTAAATCTGATCTTGAGATAAGACAACCTTAAAGTCTGCTATTGTTTAGCTTTTGTGTCTATATATTGGGATGATAGATATTGTTTTCTTAGTGAATAAGCTATTTAGTCTTGACGAAAATGAGACGCAAATGGCCTTGTGTTTGTCCGCTGCCTCCATCGTCACCACGAGTGACTAAAGATATGAAGAGCTATTTCGCTTCTTTGAAAGATTTTACTAATTATTTAATCTACTCTCATGCTGCAGACTATGGGTTTTGACCCTACTGTTATTCCTAATGATTCCACAGACCAGTTGGTGGCTGAGAGCTTACCAGTTGACACCCAAGAGATGCAGGTTGGTACATTAGTTTCCGCTGCTAAGTTTTTGAGGGCCAATCATCATAGCTTCTAACAACTATTTTCTTTTCTTTTTTGTATTTTGCTTCTTCGAAATGTTTTACTAATTGATAGATTATCATGATGCAACCTGCAGACGTCAACCCTATAAAGAAGAAGAAGAAGAAGAAGCTGAATGTGTTATTTAATTTACAGATCATCCATGCATTGATTATGATACGTGTCGTTGGATGGCCCTAGTAATTACGTTACATTCATTACTGTATTAAAATAACATAAGGGGATGGTGAACAATATGCTAATATTGATGATTATTGTTCTAATATTTCAGGAAGTCTTTACCCGTGTTAATGACATGTATGCCATTTTAAATCAGCCAGGCTATCAAGATGAACATCTTAAGGTTCTTCAGGTATAATGTCACACGACAATCTCTGCTATAGAATGTCACCATAGTGCTGGTATTACGGGAGAGTATGCTCATTTGTTTGTCATTAGGATGATCATGTTTAGTACAATATGTTGGGCTAGCGTATCATGTCTATTCAAGTTATTGAAGTGTCATTTACTATCCACTCAAGCTCGTGGTTATGGAAAAGGGAAAAGTAATCATTTTTTGTTTTATATGCAGGCATTACTGTCATGTCCAATGAGTTTAATATGTACTGAGAAATCTGCTCGTGATTGGCAAAAAATTTAGCACTCTTTTAATACACATATAACATATGCATGTTACATGTATGATTGATTTGTATAAACATATAGTATAATTGATAACCGTTATTTGTATACACATTTTGCTTGGTGATACTCTTGATTGTGTATTATCCATAAGCATTATGAAAAAAAACTTCAATATTCGTTGATGTGGCACCGTCCGTATGAGCCGCAGTTTGGAATGATGTAACACAACAGCTTGAGGAATTGAAACAAAGAGCTAAGGAATTGGAACATCGAGTTGACGAATTATGGCAGCGTGATGAATTGCAAAGGCTGATGAATTGAAATAAGGTGGTGATGCATTGGAAGAACACTTAACATTTAATTTACTCAGTGTATGACCTCAAAGTGTAATGTACAAATCACCCTTTGTTAAATATTTGCTCAGCCAACCAAACATTAGACCATAAAATTAATTATAACCTAGAAATTATTCTGATTAGTTTCTACTTTTGGTTAATTAGTTTGTTAACTTCTCAATTTCCATTGTCAGTCTCAGAGTTAAACCCACCAAACATAAATGAAATAGAGCCACATATGAAACTAAATAAAATGAACTTTTCATTTGAAGTATATGCACGCAACATGGAGCTATATTTTTTATAAAACAACGGGATGATGCTATGGGACTTCAGTTATACTGAAACTTAAGGATTCTAATGACGAAATTGACACTGAATGGGTTAAGCGTGTTCATCTGTCAACTCAGAAACGGGTCAACCCAATGTGTTTACACAAATAGAGCAACCATTAGAACTAAACGACAAATATTGTCTCAAAAAGAGTTTTATGAACCAAACATGCCGCATCCACTAGATGCTTTCCATGCAGCCCATTCAGTATTTATGCATATATGGATTATGAATTGGGATGGATTTTTTATGCATCAAACAAAAGGTTTGATGTTTTGAAACGACAGGCTAATGTTTTAGGACATCAAAATATTGCAATGAAATATCAGACTTAACTCTTGAACCTAATGGCAGATGCAAAAAAATGGTCTAAGTCACTAGAACAACGGGCTGATGCTATGGGACTTCAATTATACTAAAACTTAGGGATTCTAATGACGAAACCGACACTGAACACTTACAAGTAAGAGATTATCATTAAATGTACCATTATAAGTATATGTTTCTCCACTTTATAGAGAAAGTTTTATGAACCGAATCCGCCGTCGGGTAAAAAATTTGAAATTGTAATGACACGATATTAAGCAGACCAAAACTGACCAACTCGGACCTAACAAAACGCTCAATTGGACACGACACTCGCATTTATTAAGCCAAACTCACACACACACACCTCTTATCTAAATAAATTTCCAAAGCGAACCCGCCCATCGGGCGGGTTATGTAACTAGTACTTATATATATGTGTGTGTGTATATATATATATATATATATATATATATATATATCGTTCTTTTATTTTTTTTCTAACATTGTATTACACTAATTTGGGCTTAAACATTTATTTAAAATGTTAAAATTGTAAAAATACTATTTTTGACACGACTTCGGTAAAAACGCGGGAAAAGTCAAGAAATACTAAAATAAGAATAATTTAGCTTCCGAAGCTAAAATATGGATTATCGGTCTCTTAAATGTTATAAAGGATAAATATTCAAGGCACGACTCGCGAATAATTAAAAACGACGGTTTTCACCAAATCGGCTAACGAGTAAAACACGAATTTTCCTTCAAAAGTAAAAATAGGAATGGTGTCGAGATTTGATATTGACCGCAAAATATGAGATGTCACACAATATCATATTCTTTATACCATACTCATTAAAGACAAATTTCAGAAGAGAAGATTAGCCACCAAGGTCAAGCATTGATCACGAATCCATAGAAGACATCGTGTAATTTTTACTCTCTTAATCGTTCGATTTTCATTGTTTGATTACGCTTGTATAATTACAATGGTTGTAGGCTAATACCCTCGGGTATTAGCCATCTTAATGAAAGTTTAATGTTTGGTCTATTTTAAAATCGATTTCTTAATTTATCGTTGATTGTTTAATTATGTTTATCACCTCATACTTGTTTGTGTGTTTGAATATGCGACCTATCATTCAACTAGATCTAGTGATACGGACCAAGTAATCTAGATACCGGGATAGCTCTCCATATCATGTTTAATATTACTGGACCAATAGGATCACAAATAACGTTCTATCTATGTCTTTAAATTATGAGCTTAGTTGGACCGGTTGGTGACCCATTTATGTTTCAGCAGTCATGCTGTTAATTAACTGATAAAGATTTGAATAGTGGACTACCAGTATATGAAACGTCGTCAAACAATAAGTGGGTAAACTCCCGTTGGGCTAGGGTTTTAACAGGATCACCACTGCTTTGATTACCTACGATAGATTATAATTAAACTAAATGATGCTTTATGCGGATGCGTTAATTTAGGATTAATCGTGTCTAGGTCTTAGGATGATGTCCCGCCTAAGTCTTAAGAATGATATGCCACTCCGAGATAAGTAAATCATTGCACTAAAACAAACAAACCAGCATTGAACCGGATTTAATATGGCTAATACAGTTTTCTATCATTTGGCTTGTACCGCTTTTCTATCTTCTGATTTTCTTCTTTTGTATTTATTGTCTATTGAATTGATATTTGTTTCTACCAAACCTGTGCCAGTCTCTCATGCTGAAAACCCCATATTATTAGACAACGTATATAACATAGGTTTAACCAGTAAATAGACTAATTAAAATACTAATAGAATATAGGATTAATGTTCCACTCTTAGTGTTCGACACCTTACTTACCACGAAACTCCATCTGACCGGGTACACTGCCCGTTAAAGTGTTGTTTTAGGTTTGTCGGCTAAATATAAATTTAAAACTTGATAATCAACTAATTGACCCTACACGACAGCACATCAGGTTTTTGGCGTCGTTGCCTGGGAGTGAATTAATTAAACCTTATTCTTATTAGTATTTCTAACCATTTTAGCTTAGTATAATCTAATTGTTTAAATTCTATTTGTAATTGTTTGCTTGTGTGCATTGTATATATTTGCATATTGTGTGTTTGAGTGTTTTCTGCATTATTACAGTCTTCTGTAATACTCTGAGTTGAATACTGAATACGGCGTATTCAACTTCTTGGATACAACGTATAATTTTTTCAAAACCAATACAACATATTCGACTCTATCATCAATACGACGTATTTAGTTTACTGAATACGGCGTATTAGGCTATTTGACAGTTTTTTCTAGCAAAATTATTACATGTTAAATTGGACAACCCCAATATCACTATGGAGGAATACATCAGACTTCAAGAAGAAAAAGCTCTTAGTCGCGGTGAGACGTTTAATTGGCAAACTGCCACATACGATAAGATGGAATATTGTGAAGATGAGGACGATTGTTTTACAAACTTCGAATCCGAATTCCCAGCTATAGTCCTTGATGATACAACTAGAGAAGCGCTCTATTGGGAACCCACGGTAAGTCCTATTAACGACAATGGAATTGACTTTAGAATATCGTTTGACGAATCCGACGATGAAGATTACACGGTAATTTATGATGAAAATTCATTTTTCTATAAAATAATTTATGTCAACAATTTGAAAACGGATTCGGAAAATGATAAAGTCAATATACCTTCATTTCCATCACCTGAGCCTGAGTTCAGTTATTCTAATGATTTAGACTTCTTTAAAGATTTTGAGAACGAATTTTCAGCCATTGTTTACAATGATGCTCTAACGTCTAAATCAGATTTCTTAACTGAACATATTGTAAGTCCTCAACATATCGATGAATTTAATAACGAAACGTCATTGTCCGAATGTGATGAAAAGGAACAAAACGTTTTATACTTTAATGATTTATTTCCTTTTAACGTGATGTATCCCAATGATCTAAAATCAGATACGGACAATGATAATGATAAAATCGATATTGAGCAACATTCGGAGGATATGTCTTTCATACCATTACCTAATGTAATAAATGTTGATACACAAGGATCAAATAAGCTTTTGGAAACAAGTCATGATACATCTAATAAAATTTTCAAAACTGGAACTTTTATCAAGAATCTAAATGTTAATATCATGACTTGTATCATCTTAGCAATGGGATGTCATTCATTTTCCTAATCAAAAATTTGTATGTGCCATTTTGCATCCCGTTCGACCCCAAATTGTTTTATAAGGATGAGATTAAATTGGAAAAAGGTCAAACTTAAAGACCAGCTGAAACAAAAGTGCTTCTCGAAAGACAACCCGGTCATTTTAATTGTTTGTCGCATTTTAATTATTTGTTGCATGAGTCTGTCTTCCCAGACACTCTATACGGCGTATCGAACCCCTCTAGATACGACGTATAGAGATGTCTGGACGTTATCAGTTTTTAAAACTAAATATTCAATTTCAAATAATTTAATTGTTTTTACAAAAACCATACGGCGTATCCTAGGGTTCGAGATACGGCGTATTGATCCCTGTACAGTTGTGTGGTTAATTATTTTTTTGTACCATTGTAGCGAGATAGAAATTGCACTTGTCTTCTAATTTTTTATGCAGGACCTTGCTGAAACTATGATATAGTATATTCTGAAAAGGACATGTGTTGAACTCATTCGGGCATGCTGAAGCCCTAGTCAACACATTTTTTGCTCAAGAACTCATCTTGGAGAATTATCACGAGCAAAACATCAGAGAGTTTTCCGTTCTAATTCTATTTTCCCTTATTATTTAATTGTTTAACTATACAACGAGGACGTTGTATAATTTAAATAGGGGGATGGAGAATTAGAACGTACTTGTCTTCTTTTTTACAAAATAATATGCTACGAGCTTAAAAATAGGTCAAATAAAAAAATAGCATGACTTTTGTAAAAATCACTAGTTACATTACCTAGCGCACTATAACCCTTGATACATATTGTGATAATTAAGCCTATTTCGTTTCCAACTATTTACTAAAAATTACACAAAATTATGAATGTGTCGGTGATGTAGTGGACTTTAGAACTTGGCCTGGTATATCACTCGAGACCGCAATGATTAGTATTATGGATTTAGATGGAGGAACATATTCAACTGATAAATTTCTAGGATTAAACCAAATAGCCTACATGTCATAAAATTAACTAACTACACTGTTAGTTAAATCCCGTGTAACCCTTGATTACTCTCATTTTAAGAGTAAAATCCCCTAGAACAACCTGTTGAGCCATTCTTTTCTTTTTCTACACCATATTATATGTTTCGTTACACCTTTGCACCTTAGCCTACCGTGTAGTTTAAGCATATTTTAATCAATGTTGCTAGTTGCTTTCGTGTAAAGTTTTGTATTTCCTGTGTCAAAGTGAAAATTTTCTATCTCTGTAATGGTCGGGAAATTGCACAATGCAATGGGAAAAATATGTAGCTCGTAAGTTTTGCTACTTTCGCGATTATGAATCATGTCCGAAGAAGAAGTGTTACAAGGAAAAATTTATCCGGATGATAGTGAAGACGATGGAATAAAACCGAGATTTATGATGTATAGGAAGAAAAATAGTCGGTTCAAAAAAGTTTATACCGAAGGAATCACTTGGAAGGATCGATTATTCGTTGATACATTGCAAAAATCAACGATGTAAAGTCTTGTAAAAAGTGGCCGATATCACCACTTATTATATAAAAGTATGTAAAGAGCGGGATGTAAGGGAAGTTGACCGTTATGATAACGCTAACTTAGGTTGTCTTTGTCATTTCTGTAATCGAGGCGTTTGTCTATATGTTCGAGTCTTTGTCATGGAACGGTCGAGAGAAAGTTACTAGCAACCGTACCTTATTTGTTGGCTTAATCTATTTGTTTTGTAAATTTTGTTTAACACCCATTTTACTTCCCTTTTCTAGCAACTAACCTTAGTGTCTACTTGAACGAGGACTTGTTCGAGCATGCATGTCTATTCTGTCGTTACGACCATGTATGCATGTCTCAGATGCCTTGTTGGATGACGACTTTCGGTGAAAGTTAGAAGCTCCCTACCCTATATCACTCTTCATCCTAACCGCTGGTTAAACACGAACAGGGATGTGATCGGATTGTATGTATCTATTCCGTCGTTACGGTCGTGTATGTACGATACAGCTGCCTTGTTGGTGTGGTACTTATGGTGAAAGATTGTTGAATGATCAACCCTGATCCTTAACCTAATTTAGCTTTTGACTTGTTTCTCCTTAGCTTTAGTGGTGGAGATGTGTATCCTTGTCAAGCCTATGATACGAAACTAATCACGACCGAGCAATTGAGCGCACCAATCAAATGTTGCACCCTAGATTAGTCTAGTGATCTGAGTGTTTTCATTTCTATATTTCGTGAGGAGCTTGGTTATGTACAGGTGATTAGGACAAAACGATGCTTAAACGGAAAAACGTCAACTTCGGTTGGGACACATTTTTATAAACTAGAACTTTTTATAAGGTCTACTTGAGGACAAGTAGGATTCAAGTGGGGGGATATTTGATGACATCAAATAACATCACTTTATTATATCATTTATCCCATCCGTTTTGCCTATTTTTATATAATTATTGCATTATTTGGTACTTAATTGCTTTAAAGTTGATAAATGCAGTAATTCAGGAGTGTTTTGTGAAGATAAATTAAAAGGCGCATAATTTGGAGCTAAAACAAAGATATTTGAAGAATGCTGATTTCTAACCAATACGCCGTATCCAACAAAAGAGATACGGAATATCCACGCCAAGACTTCACAAGAAAACGTGTTTGACCAATTCTCAGTACGGCGTATCCCTTTTGCCTACATACATCGTGTCTATGAAGATAACTATTCGAAGATACAGTAAATCAAGTAAATTGGGAATGATATCACTGATTGATTATGAACGTAACGCGCACTCCAAGGAATCCAACCCAATACGCCGTATCGAGTCTTTTTCAGAAACTATAAATAGAAGACTCAAAAACGAGTTTTCAGTGTGCAATATCATATTCTTTATACCATACTCATTAAAGACAAATTTCAGAAGAGAAAATTAGCCACCAAGGTCAAGCATTGATCACGAATCCATATAAGACATCGTGTAATTTTTAGTCTCTTAATCGTTCGATTTTCATTATTTGATTACGCTTGTATAATTACAATGGTTGTGGGGGTATTAGCCATCTTAATGAAAGTTCAATGTTTGGTTTGTTATAAAATTGATTTTTTAATTTATCGTTGATTGTTTAATTATGTTTTTCACTTCATACTTGTTTATGTGTTTTAATATGCGACCTATCATTCAACTGGATCTAGTGATACGGACCAAGTAATCTAGATACCGGGATAGCTCTCCATATCGTGTTTAATATTACTGGACCAATAGGATCACAAATAACGTTCTGTCTTTGTCTTTAAATTATGAGCTTAGTTAGACCGGTAGGTGACCCATTTATGTTTCAGCAATCATGCTCTTAATTAACTGATAAAGATTTGAATAGTGGACTACCAGTATATGAAACACCGTCAAACAATAAGTGGGTAAAGTCCCGTTGGGCTAGGGTTTTAACAGGATCACCACTGCTTTGATTCCCTAAGATAGATTATAATTAAACTAAAGGATGCTTTATGCGGATGCGTTAATTATGACAGGATTAATCGTGTCTAGGTCTTAGGATGATGTCCCGCCTAAGTCTTAAAGAATGATATGCCGCTTCGAGATAAGTAAATCATTGCACTAAAACAAACAAACCAGCATTGAACTAGATTTATTATGGTTAATACAGTTTTCTATCATTTGGCTTGTACCGCTTTTCTATCTTCTGATTTTCTTCTTTTGTGTTTATTGTCTATTGAATTGATATTTGTTTCCACTAAACATGTGCCAGTCTCTCAGGCTGAAAACCCCATATCATTAGACAACGTATATAGCATAGGTTTAACCAGTAAATAGACTAATTAAAATACTAATAGAATATAGGATTAATGTTCCACTCTTAGTGTTCGACACCCTACTTACCACGAAACTCCATCTGACCGGGTACACTGCCCGTTAAAGTGTTGTTTTAGGTTTGTCGGCTAAATATAAATTTAAAACTTGATAATCAACTAATTGACCTTACACGACAGCACATCAAGTATCCTTAGTTGATGTTACTGTTGGACCATTCCTAGAGGCATCCGTAACTTTAAAGTCTAGTTTTTCCAAAAGCTTAACAAGTAAGGCATCTGTATTAGAGGTATTAGATACCTTCGAGTTACCAAAGTCATGAGGTTTAGCATTAGGGTCATGAACATAACGACACTCACTTCCAAAACGACAAGAGCCTTTCTTAAAATTAAAACACGGTCGCCACGATTTAGCTTAAGGATTAGAAGGGCGACGATTTATACTTGCTTGAGCCATAAGAACCATAGGGGAAGATGAGTCCACGGGAAGTGCAACCTCCATAGACCACGCATCTCTTCGGTTATCAACAAGGTGCGTGCCATCTTAAGATCCAAAAAAGGTGGTTTGATAGTGCATGTAACGACAAACTTGATTATACTTTTCCGGGAGACCCTCTAACGCTTAGTGAACCACATCTTCATCATTGATAATGCAATCAAGACTTTGGAGTATAGTAATAAGTGACTCAATCTTTTGAAAGTATGCCTCCATGCTTAGGGTTCCAAGTTGAACGGAGCGCAATTCGATCTTCAAAGCGGAAGTGCGGGACCGTTTATTGTGTTTAACAATATCGGTAAGTATTTTCCAAGCCGCCTTAGCCGAGGAAGGGCGTGCAACTACCAACCGCTTTTGTAGTGGGTCCGAAAGTGTCGTGAAGATCCACAAAAGAACAATCTTATCCACTTTAATTTCCTCCGGTGTGAGAGGTGTGGAAGTGCTCAAAGTAGAATCATCATGAATGAAGTGAGTAACATCATAGCTTGAACAAAGTTGTTCAAAAAAGAACTCCCATGAACCGAAGTTCCAATCTTCAAGGTCAAGCTTGACCGGGACCCTCGTAAGAAGATGGTGGTGTGTGACCAACGAGAGTTTGTCCGACAAGGAAAGACTAGTGTTAGGAATATCTGATCCAGTCATGTTTGTTGGGAAGTAGAATTTAGTAGGAGGTGATATAAAATATTTGAATGTTACTGTATGGGAGTTGGTGTAGGGTTTAGCAAGAAAATCGATGGAACAGTGTTTATGATAAACAAAGAAACAAAACTAAAAATAAACTATGACCGAAGCACAGTTAAAAACACCTCGTGACCTTGCACGAAGAACCAAAACAAGAGGTGTGACCTTGCACAACCTTCAACCGGTGATGACCTGAGCACCACACTTTTAATTCGACTGGAAAAATAAAGGAAAAGGAACGGCTGTTTTGATAAGGATTGATTATGTTTTCTGGCGTGATACCATGTAAGCTTGTAAGAATGATAATATCTTTTATTGATTTGTCTGTGTTACACCATAACGAGAACAGATATATATATAGATCCTATATAATAGCTATTTTGAGTAAATACTAATTACCCACTAATTATGTTAATCAATCAAGAGATATTTTGGGTAAATATAGATTTACCCACTAATCAAGCTAATCAACTAATCATGCATATTATACGGCTAATCATATGGATAATCACAAATTGAATGGCTTTGGCGTAAAAATAATAATAAACCGATAAAAACGTGTATTTGGTGTATCAATGCGCTCGTAAAGACGCCCCTATAAGATCCCCAACGGGGATTGGAGTGGGTTTGGGGGAGCATCACGCCCCGATAAGATCCCCATTCGGGATCGGGGCGGGTTTGGGGGGTAGTTTGCTAATCGGATTAGGGGATGGGGGTGGCCGCCCCGCCCCAAACCCGCCTCATTGCCATTCCTAATGGCGTGAGATGAGAAGTGAAAAATGCGTGATAAAGCACGCTAAGGCGTGAGACGTGACGAGTTTTTTGGATTCAACTCCGATAATAAAATTTAAAAAAAAATAAGAAAAATTACATGTAAGGATAGTTTTTTAACTTTATGCATTATGTATAACGCTTTATGTAAACTCAATATAATATAAATATATGACTATTTTCATATTTTGTGTCGTCTTAAGTTAAGCTTTATAAACGCAAAGGCTTCGTCATAGCCGCTAAAACGTAATACTTGATTATGCTGTCACGTCACACCTCATGCTATTTATAACCTTGAGTTTTATAACTATTGATGGCAAAAAAATAAACGAGTTGTTCTGATATTCGTGTTACCTCAAATTTAACCAACCAACTAACTATGTTTATTTTTTAAATATACTGTAAATAATTAAAAAAGGTAAGTTGATTAGTCCTAAAAGTCGTCTGTTAACCAAGAAATGCATGTTATTTGATTTGGGATCTTTGTCTCTTTTGTTGCCAACTATTTTGAATTTCTAACATTGTTTAGACCAACTCACTATAAACATTTTTCATGATCAAATTAGTGTAATAAAGTGACCGTGATGATCACAAAAAACCTATCACATTTAAACACAAATATACTTCGAAAACCAATTAAATAACACACTCATACACAACGTACAAAACGAAAAGATTCGGTCTCGAGTTTACGACCGAGTTATGCATTCTTGCGACCATGACCAAATACTTGTAATGGGAAGGCACGTCTCTTTTTGGGCATGACCATGCAAACGACCATCCATTACGGATGATCTTAAGTTCAAGGAAATTTATGTTCTTTTTGTCAAAACAAACAAAAAGTGCATGTTTGTATATCGATCACTATGAAACAAAAAGCCGTAAATTAAATGGAATTCTGTGCTAATCGTAATAATTTGACTTGACTTTCTCCAAGAATATAATAAGCCAGCATGCATTACATGCATATGTCATTCCTCTACACGATATATTTCAGAAAATGTATTATAAAGATCAACATGTGATTATACGTTCATATACATCAGGTAATTAATGAAAGAATTAACGTGTTGAATGATTGTCTTGAACATGCTGGCACCGGAATAAATATCACTGAATATACAAATTTTTTTTAAACCGTAATACTGAAACACATTTCAACGAACCGGGTGCATTTAAGAAAAATCAATGTTTTCTCAAATTAATACTACATCGAAAAAAAAATCCATGAATGTCTCGAAACCCCACGAGACAAATCCTGATTCCGTTTCTACTAGCACCAACCCATCCCTCGATCAGTCACCTACTCGCCTCACATGCTTGTATCAAAATTTGACCAGTAATATATATTTGTATGTAGAAAATGTAGACTGTAAATATTAAATGTGAATCATGAGTTTTTAGCAGCCCTATGTGATCGTCACGTTCTCATCCACCTGCTCTCTTAAACTAATAAAGGCTTCTTGTGTCAAATGTAAATTTAATTTTGTACTTCTTAGATAAACTTTACAAAACATACTGTATTAGAAAAATGATTCTCAAACATGCTAAACATACTCAAAAGTATGTCTAATACAATATGTTTTGTAAGGTTTATGTAAAAAGTACAAAATTATATTGATAAGCATGTCTTTATACATATGTTTTTGTCCTCTATATTACAAAGCAGACGATATTATGAGGGAGAAAATCGATAAAAACATGCCCTAGATGATGAGTCGATAAGCATGTTTTTATACATATGTTTTAGTCCGCTATATCACTCGTTGGATTATGGACGTACTAGTTATAGCGGAGAATTGAACTTAACTTTCTATTTCTTTCACTTTCAGAACACCCATTGGTTTTTATGTGGTAGATTATTTTGTTAAAACAATCTTAAATATTCAAAAATGCACTTGGTATAAAGAATTTATGTTTATAGTCTAAATTCATTTTTTATAAATGCATTTGGTTATCCACAAAAAGGTCTGAATTGACGAGAAAAATGCATTTGGTTATATTTAGTTCTTGTTCCGTCCATGACACCATTGATACATTAAGCCTATTCAATCATGTAACTTAGAATTATTACCACTTGTATGAAATATATATGCCATCAAAACATGTGAGCTAATCTTTATAGTTAACAAGTTTTAACTCTCTAATCACCCAACCATTGTCACCTTCCTACAAGCTTGCAACTCCCTTCGTACTCTAATAAACAATGTGTTAATTAAATAAACACCCACAAATATTCTTAAGTCCCCATAAAACCTGCATAATCGTCTTCATTACTTCAATCTTAAGCTTCTTCTTCTTTCACTAGCTAGACTCAACAACGCGCGTAAGTTGAGGTCAAGGTGGAGTTTGCTTACCCCATAAGAGATTTCAAAACCTTTAAACCCTAACCATCATCTTAAAGATCAAGTTTCCAAAGACCTCAAAGGTCGTGATCAGGTTTCTGGCATTTAGCAAGATGGAACTATATGGAAAAAATGGGAGCTTCGTCATCTTTTTAGCGATCTTGATGGGGTTCTTTGGGATAATCGACGCTACCACGGTGACATGTGAGCCTCAATACGGGTTCTTGCCATGCTCGACTGAGCTTTGGGGACGGCTTTTCCTGATCGTGGTATATCAATACTTGATGTCTATAGGTCAAAGCTATATTTCTTCAGGATCGGATAAATTTTTCAGTCTTGTTGGACCTGGTATCTTTGGTGCTAGTTTGTTTCACATTCTTGCAAATTTTCCAACACTTTTCATTGTTCTTGGTAAGCTTCATAAATTTTTCTCCAGCTTTCTTTCTCTTACTTTTTCATACCGAATCATTTGTTTATTATGCTTAGATAAACTCTAAGAAGTCGTATTTGTTAGCTCATTCTATGGAATCCATATAAAAAATAATATCTACTTGTAATAATTTAATCATAACGGTCGATTCAGTCTTAGTTTTTTTAATATGGAACAAAGAGCAAAGGCAAGTGGTATTATATCGGTAATATTAATGTATGGTTTAATTTTCTAATGTTTACTGAGGAGTAGGTGACAAGTAGGGTTAACAGCTTTTATGTGCTTTATAAACTACTATTAATTTTTGATGTTTTTCACTCGTACGATGTTATCTAATGAAATGTGTAGAGCATCATATGCAATTACATTGAACCAAGCTGTAAGTTACGACTGATTAGCTTGACTCATAGCGCGCATATATATACGTACAACATAGTTACACTATATCCGAAAGTCCCTAGATACAAAAGATACTCGTAACTCGTAGTAATAGGAGTATCAGGTTAGCATGCACACGTACATGCTATGTGCGTAAAAAAAAAAATTCCTTTTTTTTGTATTTAATCACGCCGGTATCATGATTTTGTGCATTATAGTACAAAGGGCTTTCATACATAATTATGTTCTTGTATCGACAAATAAATCGATCATTAATTGGAAAAAAAAAACTAGGGAGAAGCTAGAAGTTACGCGCTACCAAATAACAACCACACCAAGCCTAAAACCGAGCACCTGTAAACTAGAAAAGAAACACACTCCCAAATTAATTACCGCGCAATGAAATATCTATCTATCTACTGTGGCTCAAGGCTGATCATCTGAGTGGTTTTCTGATTATGAGTAATGAGTAATAATCAACAGGATGAGTTGCAAAACATCATGGTACATTGTTCAAGTATTTGTTATATTGAAACTACAAGAATGGGAACATATTATCATTTACTCGTATCAATTCATCTGTTTGATTATAAATTTGCAGAATCACGATTAACGAGTGCTGATGCATCTTCTAGTGCTGCAATGGGTATGAGTGTGCTAGCAGGATCAGCGGTCATGAGTCTAACTCTCATTTGGCCTTCTGTAATAGTGTTCGGAAGCTATGATCTTGCAGATGATGATATAACGGTTACACCACAAGTTCCGGAAGAAGAGCCAACGTTTTTAAAGAAGTTGACAGGTACATGGCTTTCGAGATCACGTGTTTTCAAGTCATATAAACATTAATAAAAATTATGTCGGTTTTGTTTCGGATTAGTTTCTACATATTCGTTTCGTTACTTGTTTCAGCATATGGTCTTACAACTGATATTGAGACGAAAAAAACTGCAATACTCATGCTTGTGTCAATGATCCCGTTTCTCATTCTTCAACTACCCCAAATCATCGATTCAGCGACAGTAACTCGAGTGATCATTTTAATTGCCCTCATTATAACGTTGTCATTCTTCCTTAGCTACATTGTGTATCAGGTTAGCATTTTATCATTTGAAACAACCTAAGTATGAGACATATTTTTGCTCTAAACTTGAAACAAGATACGTTCGTACCACATAGTTACATTCATGTTCAAATAACTATCGGTAACTGTTTTCATCTAAATGTAGATCTTCCAACCATACATTCAAAACAGAAGATTCGACTATGTGAGACAAAAGTTTGTCAGCAACAAGTTATTGCAACTACTAACCACAAACGGGAAGACAGACGCGCGACTTATTAAAGAGTTAGTACATGCCTTAAAATTATCTTCTTAGGATTCTATCGACCAAATTGTTTTAATACGGAGAAATATTTATGTGCAGCCTCTACAAGAGACTTGATATAAATCACGATCATAAAGTGACGACCGCGGAGATGAAAACTTTACTCTTAGGAATACAAGTGCAGGCAGATGGTGAGATAAGCGTTGATCTTCTTGACAATATCATGACCCAACTCGACATCTCAGGCGATGAAACTATTGACGAGGAGGAGTTTATTAGAGTAGTAACCAAATGGCTCAGTGAGGCGAGAGATTCCCTCTCTAAGAATGATTACAACCCTCTTAGTTTCTTCGCCCCCACACCTCAAGCGGTAAATTTTTGTTATAAAAAGATCAAACAATCCTTTCTTTTGTTATTGGACAAAGATCGTTTAACGAACGTTCATGTAATTATGTAGTAAAGTGACCTTTTTAACATATTTTTAATTACAGGTTGCAGACGAAGAGCAGCAAGAGGCTTTGTTACCAAAGCCGACAGCGGTTGATATTGCAAGTTCGATCTGGGACTACTTGGAGGCTTTGGCCTTTGTATTCATTGGGATTGTTGTGGCAGTTCTTGTTGCACGACCACTCATAATGAATATTGCGTTGTTTGCTGACGCTGCACACGTACCTTCCTTCTTCATCCCATATTTTATAATACCAGGTGCCATAAACATACCACGTCTCTTCTCGGTGATTAACAATGCTAGCCAAAAGACTCAACGTGCCGCATCTTTAACTCTATCTCAGGTATTTGCTTCTTCATGTCCATCCCCTTATTTAACTCTTGTTAATGCATGACTTGCAATGAAAATGACCATTTGTCGTTGAAAACAATTTAACCTAACTGATCTTGTATTTTGTAGATCTACTCAGGAGTGTTCATGAGTAATATGAGTAGCTTGTCGACATTTCTATTAGCAATGTATATAAAAAATGCATTGTGGGATGTCACCGCTGAAGTTCTGGTCGTACTGATATTCTTGAAGAGTTGATTTATCTCGGAGTACGAGAACTTTATTCCCACTTTTGATGCCGGTTATGTGGGGGGGGGGGGGGTGTGTGGGTGGGGGGTTATATTGACCCTAAAAAACATCGCTACTCATCTTGATCTGCTTAATTACCGTCGTTTTCGTTTTTGGTCTAATGCTTCATCTCTATGATCTGGTATCTGGAATCGCTTATGTGCATTGTAATAAGAACAGAAAGCTATAAATTAGCACTGTACTTTTATTTGTTTTGTGTTAATATATAACTACTTGTTAAAACATCTAATATGATAACATACTTTCATAAGCGAGAGCAGCGTCGCGCTCACGTAGGAAGTAACCACGTGACAAGATAAATTACAACCGTTATACCACAAATACATAAACGAATTGCAAACCGAGTTAGTCCCTAATACATAACCTAGTTAGTCCCCAACACATAACCCTAGTTATCCGCAAATACATAAACATTTGCCAACCCACACACCACCCTACCGACAGCCACCCGACACAACCACCCACACGCACCACCACCACCCACCCACGCCAGCATCACCTTCGCCTCCCACAAACTCCACCACCCATCCACCATCACCGCCCACTGAGTTATACACTTAACACTGAATATTGAAATTAAATAAAAGGTGCACCAAAGAATGGCATAAGAGATTGCTAGATAAATATTACAACCAAAAGAACTTTCTCCTTAAAACCTACCTGCATAATGAACTGACCAGCGTAAGTGCCTGTTATAGTTACTCTGGCCGGAAGCTAGCAAGGAGATTGCATACAGAGTGGAGCTGGACTTACCCAAAACATTCTGTGTAGTACAATGGAGGGTCAATTATTTCTTTTTGTAAAAGTTTAGCATAATATTTTTAATTTTAAATTTGATATCATATAAGGATCATACTTTAAGAAGAAATGACGCTGAGTTAAGGGTAAGATCACTGCAACGATCCACATCACCACTTTGTAAGTTTTCCTCTGCGCAAACGGTTCCAGAAACAGTGATCATTGAGACATTGATCAGAAATGCTACGAAGAGAGCAATACCACTCTCTATCAAAAAGTATCTGCATGCATCCTGTAATCCAATCAAAATTATCCATTAAAAGATAAGAATGTGAGTTTGACTGTGTAAACAAAATGGACCAGCTTTCAAGTAAATTTACGCTCATCTTTTATAAGCGTCCTATTTGATGAAAGGACTTACATTGATGCCACGAACTGAATTTGGTATCTTCCGAGAAAGAACAAGAGCTGAATGGAGAAAGAGATTATGCCTGTTAGCAAAAAGGGGAAGTTGATGTTATGATAAATATAAAACTTTAGAGAATCACATAATATAGAAAAAGCAAGCTTTTTTAGAGTGGAATCATACGGCATGACAAGTGCACCAAGTAAGGCAATGGCATCACCAGTGACACCTCGGCCACTAAGTTTAGGAACAAATATCCAGCCATCACAAAAACTAGAATGGCTATCAATATTTCAAGCTTCCACACCTACGTATGAAACACAAATTTCAAATACATGTACATTTTAGTATGTTCATTTAGTCTAGATATTTCTGTTTTAGTTCTCTTATATCTTTGCCATTTTCAAACATTAAAATGTAATGATTTTCCCAATGCATAAAGTATACGGGCAGGAAATGAAGTTCTTAAGTACAAATAACCATCGAAAAGCTAGTTAGTCGCTGATTGCAGAATATTAGCTTTTAAAATTTTTTAACTGTAAATTTTATTATTATCCAACTTGAACTCAGTGGGCAGTGATGGTGGTGATGGGTGGTGGTGTTGGTAGGTGACGATAGTGGTGATGGGTGGTGGTAGTGGTGAGTGGCTGTGATGGTGTGATGGTGGGTGGCGGTGGTTATGTATTTGGGACTAACTGGGTTATGTGTTGGGGACTAACTTGGTTATGTATTGGGGACTAACGGTGCAATTGTTTATGTATTGGGTACTAACGGTGTAATTTATCTTGTCAAGTGGTTAGTCATATTGGTAAATTTTTGAAAGTATGTTACTCATATTGATCTTTTAACAAGTATGTTACTCATATTAGCACAAAAATAAAAGTACATTGCTCATTTATAGCTTTTGTCCTTTAAGAAAAGTGAAACCTTCATGAACCAATAAAATTTTATATTTCAACAACAAATCCTGTTTATGTATCTTATCAGTTGTATTATGTAACCTATGAATTTATTAAAAAATTTTGATTAAATGTAGTTATATACTCATGTATCTTATTAATTTTTTCATTTTTTTATGTCAAAAAGCCCAGGTTCAAAGCTCATTTTGAGGTTTGTGATGAACTTAAAACCTCGTATGATCCTAAATACTTGAAAACCTGCTGACAGAAACACGCAAATTAATATAATGTTCGTTGCTAAGCATGCCACTATAGACCTAAACGATGCTGATTATTTACTTGACAGCCAACCTAATGATTGAAGCTGATGCAAACCATGAGTTTAATTTGTAACCGAAAAATGAGAACTATATATTGAACGTCTCCAACTGACGGACTAGAGATACACGAGGGTCTAGCATAGGGCTATGACTCGTCGTGTTTCCACTGCTATATACGCATGGAGACACCCATAATTTATCGCCCCCTTGTTGGCAGTTGTACCGGTTAGCAGTGCGCACAAATGAAAAAGCTTTGACAAAGTAACTCCAACACCATTACTTATAAATACTTTTTCGGTATCTGAATTATATATTTTACTCGATCTTATTATTTATATGTACAAAGCGTGTGTGCGTTAGCTTACCTATGTATGCATATAATTGAGATGGATCGTTTAGTCATACAGACATACACTATACACGACCCCATCATACGTAACCTTACTAGAGGTAGCTACAGATTTGAAGATCTTGATGTCGAGTCGAAATTAAGCGATGGAAGGGAGATATCCCGCATGTTTTTTGACAAAAGAGTTTTCCATTTACTAAGCATCAGTTAAATGAGTCCTGCAAGTAATGTTATCGTTTAAATTATTACATAAATTCCAACTAATGTTACCTATAAAATAAAATATATATTTACACCGGAGCAAATAGGCTACCACGTACCAAGGAGTAAGTTTGAAGCGTCAAACGAAGACATTTTATTGCACTAATTACCCAAATTGGTTTGCTTGTTTCAACTTTTAAGCAATAATACATGTCTAAGTGTTAACAAATCAGATTGTTCAACTTTTAACCAAATTGATTAGTTGGCTCGCAA
Source organism: Tanacetum coccineum (assembly GCA_026074375.1). Classification (NCBI taxonomy): domain Eukaryota; kingdom Viridiplantae; phylum Streptophyta; class Magnoliopsida; order Asterales; family Asteraceae; genus Tanacetum; species Tanacetum coccineum. The sequence continues at coordinate 2,196 of BQNB010107298.1, read as the reverse complement.
TGTTGAGTAAGAAACCCAATTAAAATTAAAAAAGAAAACCAATTTGGTCGCTTGTAAAGTGGTTATTTGTGTCGTACCGACCACCTAGTTCCATGTTATATTTAAACGGAGAAGGAATATTCATGTCATTCCATAAATTCAAGCTTTTATACCTTTGATATAGCGGCCCAAGGCCTCATGGCCATTTCTAAACTAGTCTCTCATATATTTATTATAATTAGTTTTTACTTATATAGTTAGTTATATTGTGTCGTTATAAGCATTTTTTGATAGAAAAGTTCAATTTGTATTCGATTATAACAATGATACGGTTCATTTTTCATACACGAATTTTGCTATAAAAAAAATTTTTAAAGTCTCTGGTTGAAATTCGAAAATCAAAGAGCTTAATTTATATAGATTGGTGCGGAATATACTAACAGCCAAGTCCCGTAGCTCAGTTGGTTAGAGCGTTGGTCTTATGAGCCGAAGGTCGTGGGTTCGAGCCCCTCCGGGACTACCCTTTTTTATTCGTTTTCTTTTTGTGTTAAAGGCCCCTCTACTTTTTTTATAAAGGTAAACACAACTCGGTTCGATTTCGTTTTGTGCTAAAACAAACTAGATATGTTCGATTAACGAAACCAAAAGTGTTCAATATCGGTGTCAGCTCTCCAAACCACCTCGGCTATTAATTTACAATCGATCTAGGTTAGAGCATCTCCAATGCATAAACAACCAATAGTTTTTCACTATTCTAAATAGTTATTTAAAAGTCTTAATGCGTTAAACAACTTTAACTCATTCTACAAAGTCTTAATTATTAAATGTAGTATGCATTAAATGTCATAAATGCAAAAAAGTCATTGAACACTTTTTGCATTGTGGATGCTCTTAGTCCACTTTAGTTGCGTGCCAACACCAACTGAATGCGTTCAACAATTGAAAAGTGAAACCATACGTGTTGTTTAAATTCACCTCAATAGATCGGCTCAAGTGGTTTATACTATAATAACAAAAGAAACCCAAAAGTAATCGAAACACAAATACTTGTAAATATCCCTCTTTTCTAGCGTCTTGCTAACGTTTTGTTTAATAAAATTGCAGTTAAAAAAATCAAAGCACAATACATTCGTTACATTATAGCCAATTCGACATTTGGTACAAATCTAAAGAGTTTGACAAGTGACAAAGCATGACCTCTATTTTGAGCACGTATAAATGATAGTATACGTAATGATGAATTAGTTCGTTTTAATACAGTTTGATAGCAAATGTATCCCATTTATCGAACTATAAACAAATAGAATTTCAATCCATAAAGCAACAATAATACAAACGAATCCTCCAGAAATCTGATTAATATATATATTAGGGTGGTGAGAAAAACTACTATTTTTACTGACGTAATTTGCATGTACACCTAAGGTGGCCGGTCACAAAATGCTCCTATTCTACGTTAAATAGTTTCATTAAAAAATATTATTGGTGATTTACATACGAACCGACGGAACCTGACACAATTTGACCAAGTCTATTTACGAAAAATTATGCAAAACAAAGAACATAACTTTTTGAGCCAAATGCATTTTGGAAAAATCAAGGTTTTGAAATTAACACTACGCCGAAAATTCAATGAGTGTCTCATCGGCTTCTCAGGACCCATCCTGATTCCGTCTCTCTACATATAATTATGATACTCTAAGTTTTTCCCCTTGATATATAATTGTTTTTTAAGGTTAATTGTTTGTAAATGTATTTTGTTTGACACTCTTTTTAGTGTTGTGTCCTGTATTATTTATTTTTTATTCCGAGACTTTTGAATTTCATTTATATTTGAGTTGTGTGTATTATATTTACCGTTTTACTCTTCTCACGATTAATGAAAATGTGTAAATTAAATGTAAAATGACCAAATAATACACACAACTAAAATATGATAGAAAATAAAATTTAAAAGTATTATGAAATGGGGTTTTGCTAACCACCACCTTATGGGTGTTGTTTAAGCTTGCCATAATTAAAAAAAATTCCAAGTATGAACTCACTTATATTAATACATACTTTAATTAAACTCATTTAACTCAATTATATGTATCTATTATACTAAAAAATTGAGCCCCTAAATTTAATGGGGATGTATCTTTAAATGATTTGTCTCACCCAGAGAGCCATAAGTACAAAACCATACTGCATACATTGATAAGCATCTTGAGGAGT
>BQNB010107297.1:0-23199 GCA_026074375.1 Tanacetum coccineum | reverse complement strand
AACCATTGGCCCAATACTGTTCACGAAACCGAAACCTGTGAACATTAACTTTCGTAAACTTTGATTTTACAAAAAAAATATATGATAAGCTTAATGATCATGCTTATTGCAATAGCTTATATATCATTTTCCATCATTTAAGCATTTTTATCAAGTTCTCAAAGTTACGAAACCTGTTTTGGTTACGAAACTAATAATTACAGTCCATAAAATGATATTTCTAGTGATCAAGCAATTCCAATCATGTTATCAATCACATATTAGCATTTTGCCTCAATCAATTTTGTTATCTAAACAACTTTCAAATTCACGAAACCTTAGATTTGACCAAAACCTATGTAATCATTTAAATAGAACAATTAATAGTAAAAAGATTACAAAAAGGACTCGTTTCTTACGTTTTCTAGCACAAGAGTTCAACAAATCGATTTGTATTGAAAGTTCTTAGATACGAAATCTCAAACGACTTAGAGAGATTACGAAACCCAAAATTATTGTCTTTATAAAAGTGATTTAGTTTCGTATGCAACTGTGCCTTTTATATCTCCGAAAATAACTTTATCATTTTGGCAAATTTAGTCCCTCAAGTTTCTTACGTAAGCCTTTTAAACCCTACGAAAGCTACTCTTGAACATTGTCATTTTCAGTCCCTTGAGATACTTTCGTAAACAACAAACATCCATACGAAAGTTATTTTTTCATTTTTCACCTTTTACTTTCAAAAATTACTTTCGTATCCCTTTTTATTCAAAAATATTTTCATAACTCCCCATTGAAATTAGACCACTTTTACAAAAATAATCCTTTTGATTTAATTTCTCCAATTAAGTTTCTGTTTTTACTGAAAAATTTCATAACTCCCCCTCGAACAGTTATCTAATTTTTGAAATATCCTTTTTTACAAAGTTTGTTCGAAATGAAGTTAATTTTGCTTTTAAGCGCACAATTTCATTTTCTGATGATGATGTATCCTGAAAAATTTTATAACTCCCCCTCAACAAGATATCCAATTAAAGAACTTGTTGAGTGATAGTTAATTTTGCAGTTTTGAATATTTTGTTATGAGAAGATTTTGAGAACTTTCAAGAAATTTCATAACTCCCCCTCAAATAAATGTCTAATTAAAGAACTTATTCAAGAGATTATTAAAATTTTACAATTTTGCACACTTAAAAATTTTCACAAAAAGAAATCTTTTGTTTTTGAATGGAATTGGATTTGCAAAACACATTTTTAGCAGTGAAAGATCATTTATATGATTTTCTCCCCCTCAGTCTATGATACATTTATTATGCATTTAAAGGACCATTTTTTGAAAAATTCAGAATCATAAGACTGATTTGAACGTAAAAAATATGTGTTTGAATCCTTAAGTTAAAAAATCTTTTTGAGTTTTTTTATTTTTCAATTTTTTGTTTTGTTTTTGAAATGTATTTACAAATGTTTATGATGTATGATCTTTCATTCAAGAAGACAACATTGCGAGACGTTCCAACTGGGTTGGAGTCATACATCGCATACCAATCTTGTGAACTAGAAACTCAAACCTTTCCTTCGAAAGGGCTTTTGTGAATAGATCAGCAAGCTGGTATTCCGTCTTGACAAAGTATAATTCAATTATACCTTTCTCAACATGCTCTTTGATGAAATGATAACGAATGTTAATGTGTTTTGTTCTTGAATGTTGTACGGGATTGCAAGATATGGCAATTGCACTTTTTGAATCACAGTAGATCGGAATCTTGTGGTAATGAAATCCATAGTCCAGCAGTTGCGTTCGCATCGAGATGACTTGAGCACAACAAGCAGACAAGGATACATACTCAGCTTCCGCATATGACATAGCTGTACAATCTTGATTTTTGGACGACCAGTTGACTAACTTATCTCCCAGAAATTAAATGCCTCCGGATGTGCTTTTGCAATCATCATTACACCCTGCATGATCTGCATCTGCATATGCAATTAGCTCAAACCCAGAATCCTTTAAGTACCATAGACCCATGTTAATGGATTGTCTAAGGTAACGAAAGATCCTTTTGACCTCTTTGAGGTGTTTTTCAGTTGGGCGTGCCTGATAACGCGCACAAACAAATGTCACAAAGGCAAAATCTGGTCTACTAGCCATAAGATACATAAGTCCCCCTATCATACTATGATATTTTATTTGATCTAATAGGGTACCCTGTAAATCTGCATCTAGTTTAGTAGTAGCCATTGGTGTGCTAACAGCATCACATTTTTCCATCCCGTGTTTTTGAAGAATATCCATAGGATTGATGAACCTGAAGTCCAAGAAAGAACTTCATTTCGTCAATCATTGACATTTTAAAATTATCTTTCATGAGTTTTTCAAATCTTTTTGCAAAACTGGTTTAGTTGACCCAAAAATTATGCCATCGACATAGATTTAAACTAACAGAATGTCATCCTCGTATCTTCATGTAAACAGTGTCGGATCGACAATACCTTTTGTAAAATGGTGTTCGATTAGAAACGAGGAAAGCTTGTCATACCATGCTCTCGGGGCTTGTTTGAGACCATATAGAGCTTTTTTAAGACGATAAACGTGATTGGGAAAGTATGGATCTACAAAACCATCAGGCTGTTGAACAAAAACCTCCTCTTTCAGTGAACCGTTCAGGAATGTTGTTTTAACATCCATCTGGAAAATTAGAAAGTTCTTGTGAGCAGCATATGCCACAAAGATTCTGACAGTTTCAAGTCTTGCAACTGGTGCAAACGATTCCTTGAAATCTATTCCCTCTTCTTGACCGTATCCTTTGGCAACTAAACAAGACTTGTTCCGAATAGCTGTGTTCTCAGCATCAGTTTTATTTTTCCAAATCCATTTGACTTTGATTATGTTTCTGCCAACAGGACATTCGACAAGTTCTCAAAGATCAAGGCGTTTGAACTAGTTAAGCTCATCTTGCATGGATTCAATCCAACTGTGATCAAGCATAGCTTCCTTGATATTTTTCGGTTCGATTGTACTCACTGTAAGTGCATACATACAAACTTCTGCATCAGTTTGAAGTCTTTTCCTTGTCATAACCGGCTTTGAGGGATCACCAATCACTTCTTCAAGTGGATGATTCTTAATCCATCTATCAATTAAGCGATGTTGTTAGTGAAATTGATGCATATTTGATGGATCCTGATATGTTGAAGAAAATTCAGCAACATCAAATTCTGGAGTTGGAGGTGCAGTATGAAACATATTTCCATCAAAATCTGCAATGTCTTCTTGAACAAATTCATCAGCAACTTCATTCAAGACCGGAGAGTATGATTCAGTGTCAATTTGTTCTTCTAAAGAGGATACTATTTGAGAAGCATCATCTTGTTCAACGACGATTAACGATGATGAAGAAGTGTGGTCATTATCAAGAGTATTTACAGTGGAATTATCAGACACTTCTTGTGAGCTCGTCGTATAGTATTCTTCATACATATGACCAAACAGATTATCCAAGTCTGATGTTGAAGGTACGGATTGTGAATCTTCCAATGAATCATTAAAATTCACGCAGTTTAGTCTGGGTTCTAAATTGTTGCATTAAGAAGCCATAGCCGTGAGTTCATCAAACTTGACACGGACCGTTTCCATTATCTTTTTAGTTCGGCGGTTATAGATACAAAATCCACGTGATGACTCATAACCAACAAAAATACCAACGTCAACCTTCTGTTTCATCTTCCCAAGATCATCATGATCATTTGTTGGATAGAAAAGAGATCCAAACACATGAAAGTATTGAACATTGGGTTTTCTACCGCGAATCAACTCATACGGAGTTTTATTATGTCGAGTGTGTACAATAGAGCGATTCTGAGTAAAGCAAGTAGTAGCAATGGCTTTGGCCCACAGAAATTTTGGTGCTTTAGAAAAGATAAGCATTGTTCGAGCAGCCTTGACGAGTGTTCGATTACGTCTTTCAACAACACCATTTTGTTGAGGCGTTCGAGCAATTAAAGTTTTATGAACAATGCCTAACTTTGCATAAAATGCCCTTAATTTCTTGTTTTTGAATTTGGTTCCATTATCAGTTCGAATTGTCAGAATTAAAGCCTTTAGATTCCTTTAAACTTGATTGACAAAATCAATAATCATATCTGGAGCCGCATCCTTGGTGATTAGAAAATATACCCATGTGTACCAAGAATAGTCATCAACGATCACGAGAATATATTTCTTGCCATTGATACTTGTGACTCTCATTGGCCCACACAAATCCATATGAAGTAATTTGAGTTTGGATTCAGTGCTTGGAACCAACTTAGGTGGAAGTGAAGCTTTCTTGCTTTTACCCTGTTCATAAGCTGAACATAAATGGTTTTTGTAGTACTTAAATTTCGGAAGCCCATCAACTAGATCGTGTGAAGTGAGTTGGTTAATGGTGCCAAAATTCAAATGAGACAATCGGCGATGCCATAATTAAGATTTTGTTGATGTGGCTCTAGACATTAAGCACACTGGAAAAGAAGCCGCCATCTTAGAAATGGAGATAGTATAGAGATTTGAATCTCGAGAACTCGTAAGTAAATTATCTCCTTCTAAATTCCGAACATAACACATGTTTGATCAAAAGGCTACTTCTAAATCTCCGTCACAGAATTGTCCAACCAAAAACAAATTATTCCCAAGGCCTTCAACATAATATACATGACAAATAGTAAGATTGCCTTGAACATAATATCCATAGCCTGTGATTGCAGCAAAATGATCATTCCCAAAGCGGACCGTTCCCATGAATTTCTCAATGAAATTTCTTAGCAGTTGAAGATTGCCAGTCATATGTTTTGAGCATCCGCTATCAACAATACACAGAACAAGCTGGATCACCTGCATTACATGAAACAAATGCAGATGGAGGAGTGGATGGTTTTGCTACCTATTTGTGAGTGGTAACCGGTGTTTTAGACTTAGATTTAACACTGGTGCTACGCTTATGCACATTAGATTGTGATTTCTCAGTTTTGCTCTTGGGTGTTGTTGATCCCAATATAATAGATCTTGCTTAGCTTGATTAAGTTGTATTGAATAAATTCAAAACAACTATGATAGAAACTTTGATTATGAATATCAAAGACTATGCAGAATCTAGTCAATGATACTAAGAAGAATTTCAATAAAAAGGTAACAAACAAGATCAATAACAAACAGTTTACCAAACTTTCAGCCTTAATATAAAACAAACACTCTCAATAGTGTTAGGGTTACAAAACCTTGAAGCTATAATAATATCAGGGTTAATAGACAAAGAAGTTACTATACTTTCCTAAAAAGTTCGCCTAAGTTACTCAACTTTCATTTTGTTCGCTGAGGTTATTGAACTTTTGATAAACATACACCCCCATAATTTCAATGTTAATCCGAGCGACCTGGACGTATATTTTTAGGTAAGTTAAGTAACATAAATGTCATGTTTTTACAAGTTCAATGATGTTTACGTATATTTTTGCAAGTTGAGTAACCCTAAATGTCACGTTTCATAAGTTCAGTAACCTAAGTGAACAAAATGAAAGTTGAGTAACTTAGGCGAACTTTTTGAGAAAGTATAGTAACTTCTTTGTCTATTAACCCAATGATATCAAAACAAAACAATTTCTATATATCTAACTCTATGCCTTAGGACCTCCTTTTATACACTAAGGAGTCCTAACAGGCTTACAATATTTTCTTAAGTTATCATGATCTTCTAAACATATAACTTATACGTATCTTTTACAAAAATATCTCATACTTATCCCGTAAGTATTCTTGATAAACAATCTTTATCTTTATCCTTTTTCTTGTCTTTATCCTTCTGACAGTAGAAATTCTTCTAGCAGTTGTAATCTTTTAGTAGTTGTAACTAGCAGCATTAACTTTTATTCCAGCAACACTAACTGTGTACAAGCAGTAGTAACTACTTAGAATATTTTCTTCATTCTTCATCAGCAGTACTAAGTTACACTAGCAGTACCAACTTTATGCTAACAGTTGTAACTTTACTTAAGCAGTACTAACATATACTAGCAGTACTAAGTTACACTAACAGTAGTAACTTTTATACTAGCAATATTAACTACTTAGTAGTATTTCTTCTAAGTCTCTGAGCAGTCTTAACTTCCATTAGCAGTAGTAATATTTACTAGCAGTAGTAACTGACAGTACTAACTACTTAGCATATTTTTCACTAATATCACTAACAACACTAAGTTATGCTTAGCAGCAGTAACTCTAACCTTAGCAATATTAACTCCAAGATTATCATGAAGTCTTTTGATCCCAACAGTAACACAACAAAAGAAATTTGGAAAACATTGTTAATCACCCATCAAGGTAATAGCCAAGTCAAAGATAACAAAATCGACCTTTTGGTATAGCAATGTGAACAATTTGTCATTTCTGAAGACGAATCTATAGATAGTGCTTTTGCTAGGTTTAATACTATTATTACTAGTCTAAAATCTCTTGATGAAGGTTATTCTAGCAAGAATTACGTTAGGGAGTTTCTTAGAGCTCTACATCCCAAATGGAGAGCAAAGGTCACAACGATTGAAGAGTCGAAAGACTTGACATCACTATCTCTTGATTAACTCATTGGTAATCTCAAAGTCCATGAGATGATCATCAATAAAGATTTTGAAATAGTAAAAGCTAAAAGAGAAAGAAAATCTCTTGCTTTAAAGGCTAAAAAAGAATCTAGTGACTTCAAGAATACGCCATAGCGGTTAGAGACTTCAAGAAGTTTTTCAAGAGAAGAAGTAGATTCGTGAGACAATCAGGAAATGACAAAAAGACATTCCAAAGAAGCCGAGACGACAAGAACAAAAAAAGTGATAGAAAATGTTTTAGATATGGTGATCCAAATCATCTTATTGGAGAATGTCCAAAACCACCGAAAGACAAGAACCAAAGAGTATTCGTCGAAGGTTCTTAGAGTGATAGCGGTGAAGAAGATGATGAAAAGGCTAAAGACGAAACATGTGTCGTAGCTTAAGCATCAAATGAGGTATGTTCCGATTCCTCTTAATTTAGTGATGAAAATTCATCAATAGACGATCTTACTTTAGATAATGAATATGATAAACAATGCAAGATGTTTAAAAATAATCACAAAGAATAAACAACTAAAAGCTATTAGAAATCGTTTAGAAAATGAGCTTAATGAATTAAAATCAAAATTAACTACACTCGAGAAAAACAAGGGAGTTGATCTCGAATGTACAAAGTGTCAAATACTTAAAATCGACAACGAAAAACTTTCTGCTCTAAGTCTTGCAAAATGTTTCTTTCTTTTATCTATGAGCTCTATAAACAGCTTTAACTTTTCTTCAACAGTCACATCTTTCAATGCTCTGAGTGCTTGTAATCTTGTAATCTAGCCATAATCTTGCATCTTATCCATAAGCTTAACCTTATCCCATTCACAATGTTTTCATCTTCTTTCTCTTTGTTATTGCAAGCTTCTCTTCTCTCTAATTCAGCCATTTAATTGAGCTTGAAATTTTTGAGCAATTTCTTCATCAATCAAAATTTGATCTTTTTTTTTCAAAGGCTTCTCAGGTTCTATCATCTTTGCCTTGCCTTTGTCTTTAGCCTGTGGAAGTTATGATGTTGTGAGTTGTTGTTTGTAAATTCACTTGGCTCTTATAACTACAATTACCTCTAGCCTTAGGTCTTGTAATAGCAGTAAGTTGTAACAGCCTTAGGTTAGCTGTTTTGATAATATTAAGGTCTGAGCCAGAGTCAACTCATCAACAGTTGTTGTTATAGCACTGGCAGTAGTAATAGCCTTAGGTTTAGCTGCTTTGTAACAGCCTTAGGTTTAGCTGCTTTGATTTCTATTAAGGTATGAGCCAGAGTCAAATCATCAACAATTGTTGTTGTAGCACTGGCAGTAGTAATTTTAGCAGTACTAACTACCTTTTTAACCTCAACTTCATCTCATCAAAAAAACTCCAGATACTAAACATAGGGTTATCATCATTCCTCCCCTGAGTCTCATCAACCAAAGTAACCTCTACATCAGCATCAAGATCAGCAATTTTCCTCCCCTGTTTGGATGCATCCTCCTGATCACCCAAACCTTCATCTTTAGAAGATTCTATTCTTGCAGATCTACCACCCTTTCTTAACTTTTTAAGCCCTAGAGTTCTTGACTTATTCCTCCTCTCTAGCTTCTTGACCCTCTTCTTCAATTTAGTAATTTCTGCATCTTGAGAGGTCTTTATGTCCTTTAAGTTAAGAACTCTTTTAGACAGTTTTGTACAAAGTTCTATCAATTTATTTAGTTTCAGTCTATCCTCACCACTGAGTAGTGGATCATTGGAATGTGTAGGTACACTTGCCACATTTTCAGTATCATCAGTTACAGGTTCTGTAGGACCACTAAGTTGAGGATCCTCAGTGTCTTACCTCTGTTTACTCCTTGGTTGTTTCTTCTGAGGCTGTGATGTAGATGGTTGAGAAATAGTAGGTGTGTGTTGAGGATCAGTAGGCATTGCTGAACCTGCACCCTCTTCTTGAGCTTGAACCATCATAGTTTTAAATAAATGGGTAACTTTCCTAGAAAAACCTTTTCCTTCTCTTTTCATATTTGCAAAAATCTTCTTAGTGTGATAGGGTGCATCATAAGTCCTATTGTGAGTAGACATATCACCAACTTGTTTATCCAAGAAGACTTTCACAAATCTTGGATACATTAGGAAATTTGACACTACTATCCACATTCTTTACCATACTTTTAAAGATATACTTAGAAAAGTTGAATTTCTTGTTGGTGGCTAAGCAGATTATTGCAGAGGCCATAGTGCTACTAAATTCATTCCATGCAGTAGTCTTAGCACTTAGGCATTGCAGAATTGTATGAATAAAAAACTTCCATTAAGGAGAAAAGAAAGCTTTATAGAAAGTAAGTTTCTGAGAAGGTTTTTCATACCCTATTAAAGCAAGTTGCTCAAAAATATCAGCATTGGGTAGACATTTAATTCCTTCAGCATCTTTTAATTTAAGAACTCTTCTCACACTTGTCTCAATGATGATCACTTTCTTCCCATCCATTAGGGCTTGTAACTGAACCTCTTCATTAACAGTTTTTGCCTTGACAGTAGCCCAGAACTGCTTAATACATGAAGTATAGATTATGGGATTAACGGTTAAAGCATATACGATGGGATGTGCATTCAAATCAACAATTTGTGGAAACCCATCACTTTCTTCGGGTTTCTCTAAAAACGCGACTAAATTATGTGTTTTAGTGAACTTTAAAGCAGCCATTGATGTTGGGTTTTGACGATTAATGATGAAATTGAGTTAGAGTTTGTGGAAACTAGAAGGGGGGTTGAATAGTTTATAGGTTAATTGACCGGTTTAAAATTCTTTGCTTATAAAATAGTTTGATTCGAGTTATATGTCAATCAATCAACAATATGAATCACAACAAAAACTATCTAATGTAATGAACTAAATGAACAATAATAATATAAAGGGATAAGGAAAGAAACGATCAAACCAAGACACCAAGATTTATAGTGGTTCGGCAATGAAGCACCTCTTCGTTCCTACTCCACTCCCCGAGTACTCCACTCGAGATTTCACTATGTCAACAAGCTCTCTTTAGGCGGAGAAAACCGTTTACACGTCGCTTACTTTCTTTTCCGACACTAAGCTAGATGTCGAGTCCTAATCTTAGCTAGAACCAATCTAAGACTTCACTAAGTCTTTACACACTCACAAGATATATATACCCTTGGATTGACACACAATCCAAATCACACCAATACACAATTTACACACTTGGATCTACACACAATCCAATTTACACAACAACACTAAATATATGTAATGAAGATTTGTGATCTTGAGGAGGAAGAGAGAGATCACTTGATAACAATTCGTATATAGAAGAATACGATTGTTCTTCTCTTGCACTTGATTAGAAGAAGAAGAAGAAGAAGAAGGGAGGAAGAAAGAATTAATCACTTGAAACAAGATCAAGGTATGTTAGTGATCAAGATATGTGTTTTAGAAAGAAAGGAAGAAGAGAGAAAAATGGATCTGAGAAAATTCGTGGCAAGAGGTTCTGTTTTTCAGATGGGGTGGCCCAGTATTTATAGGGACAAAAAAATGACCATTGCTGGTGGCGGTCCCGGTGGTCCCTTATATATAAGGGGACCGCCAGGCCTAAAAGGGGATCGCCACTAGACTCTGCTCCCTTTTTTGTCCTTTTGTGGTGAAGGTTGTATCTGTTATAGAACTTTTTATTTTGGGGGAAATTTTGAATTTCAAATTTTATGTTTTTAATAAAACATTTCTTTTAATGAATAAATATTTTGTTTTTATATTTTTTATAAAAAACACATTTGTAGAAATGTAAGGCTTAAGGAAAATATTTTCTTGATCACTAATCATGTTTAATGATTTTGTTCTATCCATGACCTTATAGTTTAATCTTAGAAATAGAATTTTAATGATTATAATTTGTAAACGTTTAATTATAAATCTAAACGTTTTCACATTTTTGTTATTATCAAGAAAAAAACATTGAGAGGTCAAAAAATATAAATAACGTTTTTAGACATTATTTGTATTAACAATCTCCCCTTTTTTGATGATGACAAAACATAAACTCATTTAGTATAAAAATAGAAGTTTATAAATCATTAATGAGTTTAATTCTATTTCTCCCCCTTTCTGTCGAATCCAAAAAGGTTGATCGTCGAGTCGTAGTAGAGAGAAAGAAATCAACGATAAAAGACTCGCCCTTGATGTAAGCTCCCCCTTGTTTGGGGCACCAAGGGACCGATCTTACGATAATTTGTTTGCTACAAAACAAGGTTAGAAGTACAAGTGCAAGCAAATATGGCATGACAAATATCTTAAGAGTATAATCCACACATTTAAAAACTCGATAAAGTAAATGCAATTAAATTCAAAAAGAAATCATATTAAGTCACAAAGAACAATATATTATGACGATTACAAGCATCGAATTAATTATAACTAAAACACAACATATTAAAGCATCTAATGAAAGTAAACTAGTAGATGATTCTTGACTTCATGAGGATGTGATACTCAAAAGGTAAGAAACGTTTATTAAAGCAAATTAATCACGTGGGAGTGATTAATTGAAGAGTGAGAATGATACAGATGGTGACTCATTATGGTGATAAACTTGTGATTGAGGTATGATACGGGTGACAAGGAATTGAATGAAATTAATTTCATTCCTTAATGAGTGGAAGTGGTTGGTGTGGTTAACCTACAACCAGACAAAAGCTAGCCGACATCCGTATTGAGCATGAGTAGGAGGTGGAACCAATGGGTGTGGTGAAGAAGGTGGTGTAGGGTTTTGAGAATCGATGAGTGTGGAGATTATGTGGAGTTGATTAATAATTCGATCTCTTTGTGGGTAGTTCATAGGTGGTGAGATAGAGTGAGGAGTGTTAGTTAATTGTGTTGGTGGTGAGTCATTTTGACAAGTAGGTGATGATTTTGGAAGAGATGTCTTACGTTTCCATACTTGACGAACCGACATCTTTGGTTTCTTAAAAATTTTGGGTTATGATTTGAGCAAGACATTTGGGTGAAAGAAGAATAGAATATGAGAAGGATGATGATGATGAAGAAGATTGATGGTTTAAATAATGAAAAAGGTAAAAGGAAATGGCAAAGCATGGTGTTAGAGATGAAGATTGAAGAAATTGTGTGTTCAAAGAAGGAAGTTCCAGCAAGAGTCTAGGACTAGGGTGGTCAAAGATACAAAAAAATGGAAATTTGAAATTTATGTTCCCTCCTGTTGGCGGTCCCTTATTGTTGGGCGGTCCAGATTGATAAGGGGGTCGCCTGATGAATTCAAGGGCCGTTTTCTGGAGAGAACAGATTTTTCCTAGTATTTTCCCACAGAAGTATCACACCTCAAGTTAGTCAAAATTCAAGTAAATCTAAACTAACAATGCATCAATCATTAATCTTAAGCATGCAATTTTGATAATCCTTAATAAGATTCACATAAGAGCACAAATTGTTAACTAGCAAGGCATTTATAGGATGATAAAACTATTTTAAAGATCATCCTAACACTCAGAAATCATCATTCATTGTCCTAGTTCTAATATAATGTATTAGATAAGAGATATAATAATAAAAATAGCAATAATCTCTTAGAAGTTATGCCAACATCTTTACTTCCTTTTTCCTCCCATCATGTTCTTGAGAGCTTGTCCAATTCACCTTAATCCGTCTCGGTGAGCATCTCGTTGTTGAGTTTGAAAAGTTATGGTTGGATAAAAGGGTGTTCAAGTCATGACTTTCATGAGAGAAGTTTTGACGAACTCGAGAAGCGACATTAGATGAAGAGGAAATTTGTAGAGAGGGTAAAGATGAATTGGAGTGAAATGATTCATCATCATTTCATCAACCATGACATGTGAATCAATTGGAGAAGATATGAGAGGGATGATTTAGAGTGATGAGGAGGAGCTAAGGATTTGACTCACGAATCTTTTTCTACCTCGATCCTGCTCGCGAAGTCCTTTCGCTCATAGTGAGGAGCGAGCGATGCATGGCTTGAAACATGAGAGAGAAATGATCAAAATCTACTCAGGAGAGAACGGACCACGACATGTATTTGATAACCTAGTTAAGAGCATATCCAGTAAGGTAAGATTTTCCTTAGGTTTTGAATCGATTCTATTTTCCAATTCTTTTGAGAATAAAAATGCTAGGTTATTAGTGGAGTGGATGTTCAATACAATGAAAAGCTATGACAAAGACACGCGGAGACATGATCCCTATGTCCTCCTAGACAAATGACATTTTCATGAATAATCTCAACCCATAGTTTCATAAGAGTTTGAATCTCTCGGGTTAAAATTTTGTTTTCACCAATGACAATGGTTTTCTTGTTTTTGGTACGAGTCTCTTGACCTTGACGTAGAATTTGAATAAGAGACTTAATGACTCTTAGAGATGGAGGTTTGGTTTTATAGAGACCTCTACTTGGTACATTGACCGACAAATGGTCAAGGGACCACATTTCGGTGATAGAGGCATGACATTTGAAAGGATTTTTTTTTTAAAAAAGAATTTGACCGAATTCCTCAAAGTTGATTGAAAAAGACTTAATTGAATTCCAATATTGACTATGAATGACACCTTCAGGATTATAGGAAAAAGTAAGTTGAGAGTAGAACTCAAGAACAAAGCGAGGTATAATTTGTTCGTTAATATCTAACAAACAATCAAACCCGATTGACTCAAACTTAGCGCGAATATGACTCATATTTTCAAAGTTTGGACTTACAACCCTCCCCTCATGAAAGTATCGTTTTTCAAGATTGGCCATTGTATTTAGTAAGGGTTGATTAAATTCATTTGATATTTGGGGTATGTAGTTTCGTGTCTTTTGATGATCAAGACCGGTAGCTCGAGGCATTGTTACCTAGAAAGATATAAGCAAGATCATATTTTAATCGCTTTTACATGTATTGATGTTTGTTGAGTTTTTTCCTAGTGGTGCCAATATGCGAACAATGTGGATTTACACGATTAACACGCCTAAATATAAGATCCTAAGAAGTTAACCCAAACCTCCCTTAATTGATTTTGCTCAACCAAACAAGTCGAAAAATACATATGAATTATGTATCTCAAAATTTGTTTATGAGATCATTATGCATGTGTTTGAAAATGTTTTTAGGTTGTATTAACAATGCATAACAACAATTTTATTGTGTTCCTAACGTGAGTGATTTGAAAATAAAATTGGGATTTGGTTCAAAATCAATTTTTCATTTAATCTTACTAATGTATGCAAATCCTATGTCTAATTGCATAAAGTTGAAAGAAAAATTGAAAATCCCCAATTTCAATTTTTGGTGTTCATCATGAACCCTAGACTCAAATTGAAAGAAAATAGATGAAATGACTTACAATTGATGATCTTTGTGATATTAGGAATGATTATTAGTGTTGATTTGATCTTCAATTGAAGTTTTAATGGTTGATTTTGAGTTTTGGTGGGTTTTGGTTCGAGTTCGTCAATGGCAGCAGGTAAGGGGGTGTTTGTTTTTTAGTTTTGAAAATTTTTGGTTAAGTGTCCCGTTTTGTGTCTTGCTGATGGCGGTCCCGTATTTACCCGGCGGTCCCAAATATATTAGGGGGCCGCCTTCAGGCAATGATTTTGAACTTAATTTTGACGAAGATTTTGCGAAGAGGAGTGACGTTTTAATTTGCATTTCGCGAATTAAACATGCTTAAAGTACTTCGGATGAAGCATTTAAGTTGTCACGACACGGAATGGAACACGAACTAGAATTAAGACAGAAGAAATAGA
Source organism: Tanacetum coccineum (assembly GCA_026074375.1). NCBI lineage: Eukaryota > Viridiplantae > Streptophyta > Magnoliopsida > Asterales > Asteraceae > Tanacetum > Tanacetum coccineum. Next base: position 8,866 of record BQNB010107297.1, on the reverse strand, counting down.
AGCGGACTAATATGATTTATGGAATGTGTTCCATCATTCCTAAACCAAGACGTAGATAGTTAAACGATTCACGTTTAAGAGGTTTAGTGAGAATGTCGGCAATGTTGTCGATGGACGGTACTTTTTCGATTGAGACATGTCCTTTTTGGACATTATCACGGAGAAAGTGGTGACGAATTTCGATGTGTTTGGTACGAGAATGTTGCACCGGGTTTTTGCTAAGGTCAATCGCGCCCTTGTTGTCGCACATGATGGGAACGTCGTCGAGTCGTACGTCGTAGTCAAAGAGAGCTTGTTTCATCCATAGTGTTTGTTGACATGCCTTTCCGGCACTTACATATTCGGATTCAGTAGTGGATATAGCAAGAGCGGTTTGTTTCTTCGAGAACCAAGATGTCAAGCAACATCCCATAAACGTATAAATACCGCTAGTGCTCTTTCGGTCTACATAATCTCCCGCATGATCAGAGTCGACATATACTACGGTTTCTATGTCGGTCCCCTTAGGATACCATAATCCTAAGTGCGTAGTGCCTTTAATGTATCGGAAGATACGCTTAACCGCTTCAAGGTGAGAGGTTTTGGGAGCCTCTTGGAAGCGGGCACAAAGGCAGACACTAAACATGATATCGGGTCTACTTGCCGTTAGGTATAATAGACTACCTATCATGCCTCGATACTTGGTACTATCTACCGACTCACACTCTTCGTCTTTCGTGAGTTTAGTATCGGAGGACATGGGGGTTTTCATTGGTTTAGAGTCTTCTAGACCAAATTTCTTAAGCATTTCTTTAATGTACTTAGATTGATTAAAGAATATAATGTCTTCCATATTTTTTAAAATTTGGCAATCCAAGGAAAGAAGTTAAGTTTCACCTCATGCTCAACTTAACTCGTCATGCATGATTTGGCAAATTCATCACACATGTCTTGACAAGTCGAACCGAATATAATGTCATCGACATATATTTGAACAATGATGAGATTTGAACTTTTCTTCTTAGTAAAAAGAGTGTTATCTACCATTCCCATTTTATATTCATGTTTAATAAGAAAAGCTTTTAATCTATCATACCAAGCTTTGGGTGCTTGTGTTAAGACACATATAAAGCTTTGTTTAATTTGTAAACATTATTCGGTGTTTTCGAATCAATGACTCCCGAGGTTGTGCCACGTATACCTCCTCATTGATAAAATCGTTTAGGAATGCACTTTTTATATCCATTTGGAATAATTTAAAATATAAGGCGCAAGCATAGCTTAATAATATCCAAAAAGACCTCAAGTTAAGCAACGTGGCATAGTTTCATCAAATTTGAAGCCCTCTTGTGTTTTATCCTTGAGCAACTAATCTAGCCTTATTTAGAGAAACAACAACGTTCTCGTCTAACTTATTTCTAAACACAATGAATTGATTTAATTCTTCTTGCATGGCGACTATCCAACTTTTATCTCCTAAGGCTTCATTCACATTCTTAGGTTCTATGGTAGAGATAAAACAATAAAAGTTACTTTGGTTTTGGGCTTGTAATCTAAGGGTCTTTGGTTAGGTTCCTGTGACGATTTCTAGGGATGGTTCCTAGATTCTCGAATAAATGACTATTCGTCATCTCTTAAGTTTCATCCTCAACAACATTTTCTAAGGTTATTTCTTATCGAATTCCCCAATTAGCTTCTTCTTCAACTAAGTCATCGTCCACCAAGGGTGATATCTTTAGAGTGGAAGGAGTTTTCACGAATGTCACTTGAGTGATTCTTCGATTTTCCTAAGGTGTTTATTAAAATGATATAGGCTTACTATTTTGGAGAACCTAAAAGACACCTTCGAAGACATATTGGTCAAAACTTGTAAGTAGTCTAAGTGTTTAGAATGAAGCCTTGCTTCCAAACACTCTAAAAATATCAAGAGTAGTTTTTCTACCTCGTCAAGATTTCATAATATGTTTTTCTAGGATGGGTTCTAATTAGGATTCGGTATGATAATATATGTAAAAGTAGCTACGGCGTTACAAGACCAAAACTTTTGTGGTAACGATTGCTCCTTCAACATTGTTCCACTCATTTCTTGAAGTGTCATAATTTTTTCAATTCCAACCACGCCATTTGATTGAGGATGCGTGGAGCCGAGAAGTGTGAGTAATACCATTTGCATTACAGAAACACTCCAAATTTTCAACTTCATTATCAAATTCTCTACCGTGGTCGGTTCTTATTGACACTATTGTACATCCTAATTGATTTTGGATTTTCTTACAAAATATTTTGAATTGATCAAAAGCTTCGGTTTTGTTCTTAAGAAATTTAGTCCAAGTATACCTAGAGTAGTAATCTACTATGACTAGGGTGTAACGATTTCCTCCATAGCTCCGTACGGCGGATGGACCAAAAAGATCCATATGGAGAAGTTCTAAGCATTTGGTCGTTGAGACTACATTCTTAGCTTTGTGACTAGTGTGAGCTTGTTTTCTAATTTTGCAAGCATCATAAAAATGTTGATCAAACTTAAGCTTAGATAGGTTCCTAACTAATTCCTTAGAAGCTAACGTATGAATGAGACGCATATTTCGCGTGACTAAACTCCTAAGCCACAAAGTGGAATTATATCAATCGGTTCTAGACTAATTTTGGTCTTAGCTTATTTCCCTAATGTTCATCACATATAAGCCTTTCTTCCTAATACCTCTACCTATCACTTTACTGTCCTTAGTGATTTCACTATCATGTTCAGAAAAAGTTACTCTATACTTATTATTACATATTTGTCCTATACTTACACAGTTGATTCCTAGATTATCAACATGTTCTATTCTAACAATAATCTATTTAAGAGATCATTAGAAGCGTACATTTGCCATGATTTTACAAGGCGAGATATACTACCAAGAATAATAAAAAAAAATAACGTTACCTCCATTGTATGCCTTGTAAGTAGAGAAGAGCTTTTGGATTCACCCGTCATATGTTTGGAACATCCGCTATCCTTGATCTATTCGTACGTGATTCCAAATCGACTCCAAGCATATCTATTTTAGTATAAGACATAACTCAAAACAGTTTGGTCCCTCAATATCTCATGGGGTCTAAATATGTTAGAGCCAAACATCCCTTGCATTGATGTCAATTTTTGGGATGTGAGAATGAGAAGCACACATTTTTCCAATGAGCAATGTAACATTGATGTGGAAAGTTGTGTCATAGTTACTGGTAAATCCATGAGTGGTATTCTCGACCAACATGTCTTTTAGGTTGTGGTGTTTTAGGATGAGAATAATTATTATTGACTTTTCTAGGAGGTGAAGTTTTAGTTCTAAAATTTGGTTTCAAAAATCCAACTCCGGGTTTTGACAGTGGCTTATAGAATTGTTTAACTTCATTGTCACTAGCAACGGGAACTTTGACTTTCTTTACAATTATATGTTTTGGTCTATGACCCAAAATGGATTTTTGAAAAGTCACAGTTTTTTCAGATCCAGGTGTAATAGGGGCGGTCCCATATTTATTTTGGGGGTCCCGGATCATTAAGGGCCGCCCCTATGAATGATGAGACCTCCATCATAACATCGTCTTTTTTCTAGCTTTCACAATTTATTTCTTAGTTCCACTAGATGATGCTTTAAATGAATTAAACCCTAAACCTAATTTATCACCTGAGGTTTTTGATTACTAACATTTTCATTCAAGCAATGTGTACTATTTCAAATTTGTTTAATCTAGTAGATTCTTCTTTGAGCTTTTCATTTTCAATTTTAAGTGTAATGACACTTTGCATAATCCGATAATCATTCCTTTGTTTATTCTCGAGTGTGGATAATCTATCATTTAAATCTCTAAAGCTTATTTTCTAGACTATATCAAATAAGCTTAAACTTTGTTCTTAGTAATTTATCATTAAACTCATTTTGCACAATTTATCATATTCATTGTCCTAAAGCTAAACATCAATTGATGATTTTTTCATCGCACTAAAGTAAGAAGATTCAAAACATACCTCATCTTGGTACTGAGCTATACGAACATTCTGTCTTGGATCTATTTTCATGCATCTTCTCATTCACCGCTATCGATCCAATAACCGTCCAACAAATGCGCTTGGTTCTGTCCTCTCGTGGCTTTGGACATTCTCCAATAGATGGATTTGGATCTCCGCATCTAAAGCACTTCCCTTTCCACTTTGCCGTTTTTGTCGCTCGCTTCTTTGAAAGTCTTTTTGTCGTTCCGAGGTTATCTCACGAATCTACCCTCTCTTTAAAGAACTTTTTAGAAGTCTCTTACCGCCATGGCGTACTCTTCGTCTTCACTACCGGAAGCGAACACTCTCATCCAGATTCTTTCTTAGCCTTTAAAGCAAGAGATTTCCTTTCAACTTTTGCTTTGACTATTTTGGAATCTTTCTTCACGATCATCTCATGGACTTTGAGGTTTCCAATAAGCTCATCAAGAGATAGTGATGTTAAGTCATTTGACTCTTCAATCGCCGTGACCTTTACTCTCCATTTAGGATGTAGATCCCTAAGAAACTTCCTTACGTAGTTCTTACTAGAGTAACCTTCATCAAGAGCTTTAAGACTAGTAATAATAGTATTAAATCTAGCAAAAGCACTATCTATAGAGTCGTCTTCGGAAATAACGAATTGTTCATATTGTTGAATCTAAAGGTCGATCTTATTATCTTTGACTTGGCTATTACCTTGATGGGTGATTAACAAAGTTTTCCAAATATCTTTTGCCGTATTACACATGAAAATTCGTTCATATTCTTTTATAGGCAAAGCATTGTAAATAACCATTTTGGCTTCATTATTTTTCGCAAGCCTTCTTTTAAGATCATCAGTTTGTTTTTTAAAAGGGACAACCTCATCAAGTTTGGTTTCCGGATTTTGAATAATGGGTTAAAAATCACCATTGGTAATAACATGTCAAAGATCTAGATCTTTTGATTTAACATATGTCTCGAATCTATTTTTCCAATAGATAAAACTATCGCTTTCAAAAAGTGGTGGTCTTTGCATAGATTGCCCTTCTAGATATTTTTTGGAATTCATAGATCAATCCAAGCTTTAAAATACAATATATTTTAAAAATCTTGAGTGACCTTGCTCTGATACCAATTGTGGAAACTAGAAGGGGGGGTTGAATAGTTTACAGGTTAATTGACCGGTTTAAAATTCTTTGCTTATAAAATGGTTTGATTCGAGTTATATGTCAATCAATCAACAATATGAATCACAACAAAAACTATCTAATGTAATGAACTAAATGAACAATAATAATATAAAGGGATAAGGAAAGAAACGATCAAACCAAGACACCAAGATTTATATTTTCGGCAACAATAGCACCGCCTTCGTTCCTACTCCACTCGCTCGAGTACTGCAGCTCTAGATTTTCACTATGTCCAACAACTTCCCTTTAGCTAGAGAAAACTGAATATTTTTCGTTACACCGACACGTCGCTTACTTTCTTTTCTAACACTAAGCTAGATGTCGAGTCCTAATCCTTAGCAAGGAACCAAATCAAGACTTCACTAACTCTTTACACACTCCACAGATATATATACCCTTGGATTGACACACAATCCAAATCACACCAATACGCAATTTACACACTTGGATCTACACACAATCCAATTTACACAACAACACTAAATATATGTAATGAAGATTGTGATCTTAATGTAGAAAGAGAGAGAACACTTGTATAGACAATTGTGTATATATAAAAGAATACGATTGTTCTTCTCTTGCACTTGATTAGAAGAAGAAGAAGAAGAAGAAGAAGAAGAAGAAGAAGAAGAAGAAGAAGGGAGGAAGAAAGAATTAATCACTTGAAACAAGATCAAGGTATGTTAGTGATCAAGATATGTGTTTTAGAAAGAAAGGAAGAAGAGAGAAAAATGGATCTGAGAAAATTCGTGGCAAGAGGTTCTGTTTTTCAGATGGGGTGGCCCAGTATTTATAGGGGACAAAAAATAACCGTTGCTGGTGGCGGTCCCGGCGGTCCCTTATATATAAGGGGCCGCCAGGCCTAAAAGGGGGCCGCCACTAGACTCCGCTCCCTTTTTTGTCCTTTTGTGGTGAATGTTGTATCTGTTATAGAACCTTCTATTTTGGGGGGAAAATTTGAATTTCAAATTTTATGTTTTTAATAAAACATTTCTTTTAATGAATAAATATTTTGTTTTTATATTTTTATAAAAACACATTTGTAGAAATGTAAGGTTTAAGAAAAATATTTTCTTGATCACTAATCATGTTTAATGATTTGTTTATCCATACCTTAAGTGATTAATCTTAGAAATAGAATTTTATGATTAGTAATTTATAAACGTTTAATTTTATCGTAAACGTTTTCACATTTTGTTATTATCAAAACATTGAGAGGTCGAAAAATATAAATAACGTTTTTAGACATTATTTGTATTAACAATCTCCCCCTTTTTGATGATGACAAAACATAAACTCATTTAGTATAAAAATAGAAGTTTATAAATTATTAATGAGTTTAATTCTATTTCTCCCCCTTTTTGTCGAATCCAAAAAGGTTGATCATCGAGTCGTAGTAGAGAGAAAGAAATCGAGGATAAAAGACTCCCCCTTGATATAAGCTCCTCCTTGTTCGGGGCACCAAGGGATCGATCTTACGATAATTTGTTTGCTACAAAACAAGGTTAGAAGTACAAGTGCAAGCAAATACGGCATGAAAAATATCTTAAGAGTATAATCCACACATTTAAAAACTCATAAAGTAAAGTGCATTAAAATTCATAAAGAAATCATATATAGTCACAAGGACAATATATATGATGATACAAGCATGAGATAATCATAACTAAAACACAACATATTAAAGCATTTAATGAAAGTAAACTAGTAGATGATTCTTGACTTCATGAGGATGTTTCAAGGAGAGTTGGTAGTGATAGATGAAGTAAAAAGAGTTAAGGGTCCAATGATGAGAGATTTATGGAGATAAGTAAGAGGATGTAGGATAAGATGAGTCAGGGGAAGGAAGCAAGGAAGTGGTATCAAAGATTGGAGAGTTTGGTGGAGATATAAGTAATGAGTTACTTGGAGATAGAGGAGATGAGGTCCTATTTGGTAGAGGAAAAGGCAGTGAAGGTGGAGGATTATGACATTGTCTCCAAGGTTCAAGAATTTCTCTTTTGTGTTTTCGTGAGTAGTCACGAGGAGATGTGGTTAGTGTCATCACTGACCTTAGAAAGTGTGCTTGTCCCATTCCTAGATTAGAATTGTAATATAGACAAACTATACAAATGTACTTATCCATTAAACCTTGAGACACACACTTATCACCCATGTGGGTATGACCCTACTTTAGCACTATAAATAAAGAAACCTTGTAATGGAGTGGTTCAAGTTTGTGCACTCAATATTGTATCATTAACAAGCACCCACTCATCCAAATCAACTATGTCCCTAAACAAGTTCAGTTGGTTAGCATAGTTGTCAACTTAGCATAATACTTTGATTTATGCTAAGTTGTTAGTGCGGAGATCACACATACATTGTCATTCAATCCACATTGTTGTTCCACAAACAATGGGGTATAGTTCTTAATAAGATTTATAAGAATTATACGTTGATTTTTTTTTTGTTTTTACTTGTTTATCTTTATCTTTATCAAATCTGTTTCTCATTACATTACTTACAAGCCATGAGTTAGTCTTATCTTAACTTTATAGTTATTGGTAACTAACTCAAGAGGAACAACAAGAGCAAATTCAAGCAGACATATCCAACAGATGTAGACGAATAGCAAATTTAGGCGGACAAATACAGACAGACAGATGCAGATTCAGGCAGACAGATCCGAACAAAGGTAGACGAAGAGCAGATTCAGGTGGACAGATACAGAGCCGGCATATGTAATAACATCACTATCTCCAAAATCATGTAGAATCAAGCGAAACCAATACATGTTGTTGATGCCGAGATGCTATACATAACTACTCAAGACATAGGCGAATTAGTCAAGACTATAACATCACTATCACCGAACCAATTACCAATACAAAATCCGATACCGATACCAATATTAATACTAATGTCAATATCTATTCCAATACTTACAAACTATTAAAACCGAATAACTGCTAACAAGCAAAACATAAGATGGTCAAACATAATCTCCAAACCAATACGGTTCCGTAACAAACAAAAAATAAAACGCATTACGTCAAACTAAAAATATTTTCATGTAGGAAACCAAAGTGAAATCAATTCCCCATTTCTATACTAACTAATTTCATTTGATTCATGTTCAAAAAAATTCATTTGATCCCACTAACTCCAGGTACCAACTAAAATTAACACCCAAGCGATTAAGTCAAGCAGACTAACCATTCAATTACAATAACCAATCAAACTAACGTACTTCTTTTTTATTTTTCTTTTTTTAAATCTTTTTCTTCATAGCTCTTGATATCATGTAAGAATAAAAAAGAATACTAAAAATATATTAATCAGATTGTTAAATAACTGAGATACAAATGATTAAATAGAAAATGCAAAGACAAAACCTTAAGTGCTCAACAATAAAACTTAAAGCTCTAAACTACTACAAGTCGGGCATATTGAACTTATTAGCTAATAGTTTCGAGTGTGACGACCCACATTTTCAGGTCATTTTACGACTACAAACTCTCAATTATTTGTTTTTGACTTTTACGCGTTTACTTTTAATTTCAATCGTTAAGTTAAATCACGTAAACTAAAATTCAACAACCAACAGAAACCGGCATCAAACAAATAAAAGTTTATGTCAAATAAGTGTTATATTATTTTTACAAAAATAATTTACAACTTTTTATATTTTATTTTTATACTTTACGTAAAACATTGCATT
>BQNB010107296.1:0-23199 GCA_026074375.1 Tanacetum coccineum | reverse complement strand
TGATTATGACATGTGAAGGCTAATACCTTCGGGTATTAGCCATTATTATGAAGATTTGAATGTTTGGTTTTGTTTATCTCGATTGTTTAATTTATCATTGATTGCTTGTTTATGTTTATCAAATTATACTTGTTTATGTGCTTATGTATGTGACCTATCATTCAACTGGATCTAGTGATACAGACCAAGTAATCTAGATGTCGGGATGGCTCTCGTATAGTGATTTATACATCTAGATCAATAGGATCACATATAATAACCTATCTTTGCCCTTAGATTGTGAGCTTAGTTGGACTGGCAGGTGACCCTTAGGATCAACGAGTATGTTCTTAATTAATTGGTAAAGACTTGGTTAGTGGACTAATAGTGTATGAATTGCCTTTAAGCAGTAAGTGGGTAAATTCTCTATGAGTTAGGGTTTAACAAGATCACCATTGCTTTAATCCCTAAGATAGATTATAATCAGCAAATAAGGATGCTTTATGCGGATACGTTTAATTGTGACAAAATTCTTCATATCTAGGTCTTAGGAAGAAGTACCGCCTAAGTCTTAAGAATGATATGCCGCCTCGAGATATGTAATCATTGCACTAAATAAACAAACCAACGTTCTAATTGGATTAATAATGGTTAATACAGTTTTCTTATATTTGGCTAGACCGCTCTTTTATCTTCTGTTAATTTGCTTGCGTGTGTTTTAGTGTCTTAAGTTGATTTTTGTCACCACAAAACCCGTGCCAGTCTCTTAGGCTGAAAAACCCCTTTATCCATTAGATTTAGGATTAACATAGGTTTAGCATAGGTTTAACATAGAATAGAATTAACTTAGTTTAGATAACCAAAATATTAATAAATTGAAAGATTGTTTCTCGCTCTTAGTGATCGACACCCTACTTACCATGAAACTCCCATCGACCGGGTACACTGCTCGTTAAAGTGTTGTTTTTGGTTAAGTCGGCAAAATATAAATCTAAAACTTGAAACATAAATTACAACCACACAATGACACATCACCCATCCTCAAACCTAAATTGGTTACAAGTACAAATTCCAAATTGGAACTAATTCACATGGATCTTTGTAGACCAATGAGTGTGGAAAGGAAAAATGGAAAGAAGTATATATTGGTGATTGTCGATTATTACTCCCGTTATACGTGGGTGTATTTTCTTCGTACAAAGGATGAGGCTCCAGAAATGATTATCAAGTTCATACCTCATATTCAAGTGAATCTACGAGCTATAATTCAATATGTTCGAACTGATAATGGCACAGAATTCAAGAACGAAAAGTTGAAGTCTCATTATGAAAAGCTTGGCATCACGCATCAAACTTCAATCGCAAGAACTCCTCACCAAAATGGTATAGTTGAAAGGAGGAATCAAATTCTTGTAGAGGCTGCGAGAACAATGATGATCTTTTCACAAGCACCAGAATTCTTATGGGCCGAAGCTATTTCCACTAATTGTTTCATGCAAAATCGTTCTTTAGTGCATACTCTTTACACCAAAACTCCATATGAGCGCATCAAGAACAGAAAACTCGACGTTCAGTATTTTAAAGGATTTGGATCGTTATGCTATCCAACTAATGATCGCGATGATCTTGGAAAAATGAAAACAAAGGCGGACATCGAGATCTTTATCGGCTATTTTAAATCTTCAAGAGGGTTTCGAATCTACAACCGCAGAACACGGAAAATTATGAAAACCATTCATGTCAAGTTTGATGAGTTAACAGCTATGGCTTCTGAAAAACAATTGTTTAGAACTCGAGACCAACCGCTTCTGAAAAACAATTATGTCTTCATTATTTAAAGTTGTAGGTGCAGCAGAATTTGGATGATTTGTCTGGTCCACTTTATGAGGAACTCAAAGGTCTACTAATTCCGCTGCACCTACAACTTTAAATAATGAATACACACCTTCATCGTCAACAATCGTCGTTGATGACAATGAAGCTCCTCCTTTAGTATTGACCTCTGAATAACTAACTTTTCGGATCTCGAATGACCTTAATGATGAATCGATTCAAGAAGATACAATAGAAATTGACGGATACACTTTCATAAATCCATTTTGTGCTCCTAAGGCTGAAGACACTGAGTCATCATCAACAAATCAGGATCTTTCAAATATTCATGAATTTAATCAACTGTACCCCTTAACTCATACTTGGACAAAAGCTCATCCACTCAAACAAGTGATAGGTAACCCTTCGAAACTAGTTATGACAAGAAGTAAACTCAACACTGATGTTGAAGTATGTATGTACGCACTCACTCGGACTACTACTAAACCCCAAAACATGAAAGAAGCGATGCAAGATCATAGTTAAATTGATTTGATGCAAGACGAGCTACATCAGTGTCAAAAATTAACGTTTAGGAATTAGTCGAAAGACCCGCTTGAAGGAATATTATTAGGGTTAAATGGCTTTGGAAAAGCAAGACTGATGCAGAGAATACAGTTATTCGCAACAAGTCTCGACTCATCATCAAAGGGTACCGCCAAGAATAAGAATTTGATTTAGAGGGATCATTTGATCCCATAGCAAGACTTGAGGCTGTCAGAATGTTCGTAGATTATGCGGCTCACAACAACTTTACCATATATCAGATGGATGTCAAAACCGCTTTTCTAAATGGTCCTCTAAAGGAAGAAGTTTATGTTAGTCAGCCCGATGGTTTTGTAGATCCTGACTTTCCTGATCATGTATATCATTTTTGTAAAGCTCTATATGGTCTCAAAAAATCTCCAAGAGCATGGTTTGACAAGCTGTCCTCCTTCTTAATTGAAAATCACTTTACAAAAGGTATTGTTGACCCGACTTTATTTACAAGAAGAAATGGGGATGACATATTACTTGTACAAATATATGTTGATGACATTATTTTTGGCTCTACAAATCTAGTTTTTTCAAATAGATTTGCAAAACTAATGAAAAAGAATTTTGAGATGTCAATGATGGGTGAAATAAAGTTATTTCTTGGACTTCAGATTCATCAATCAACCCGTGGAATTTTTATAAGTCAGTCACAATATACCTTAGAGATTTTGAAAAAACATGGAATGGATGGATGCGATTGGATTAGCACACCAATGGCTACTGCAAAACTAGATGCTGATTTACAAGGCACTCCAACTGATCAAACAAAATATCATAGCATGATTGGAGGGCTTATGTATCTCATAGCTAGTAGACCTGATATTGCATTCGCCACCTTTGTTTGTGCACGTTATCAAGCACGACCCACGGTCAAACATCTCAAAGATGTTAAGTAGATCTTTTGATACCTAAAACAGGCTTATAACATGGGTCTGTTGTATTCAAAGGACTCCGGCTTTGAACTAATTGCATTACAGAACATGTAGGGTGCCATGACGATTGTAAAAGCACATCAGGGGGCATACAATTTCTGGGAGAAAAGTTGGTGAGCTAGTCATCAAAGAAACAAGATTGTACTACAATGTCAAACGATGAAGCTGAATACGTATCTTTATCCACGTGTTATGCTCAAGTCATCTAGATGAGAACACAACTCTTGGATTATGGGTATCGTTTCAACAAAATTCTGATGTATTGTGACTCGAAGAGTGAATTGCAATCCCATGCAATCTTGTACAACATTCACTTACAAAACATATCAACATCCGTTACCATTTTATCAAAGAGCATGTTGAGAAAAGGTACGGTTGGGTTATATTTTGTCGGGACGGAGTACCAATTGGCTGGTCTATTTACGAAAGCTCTTTCAAAGGAAAGGTTTGAGTATCTAGTTTACAGAATTGGTATGAGATGTTTGACTCCAACCGAGTTGGAACGTCTGGAAAAATTATCTTCTTAACTCTCAAGATCATACATCAAAACATGTACATAAATTTTCAAAAACAAAATTAAAAATTAAAAAGATAAAAAGATTTTCCTGAAAATTTTCGAAAACATAAAACCAAATAATAGTTAGAAAATGGAAAAATAAAAAAATAATAGATATTTATGCAATCACATGTCTCCTTGTTTTTTTATCAGATTCATGATCCGTATTTTCTCAAAATATTCTTTGAATGCATAAACTGGGATCATGATCTAAGGAGGAGTTATTAATATGATAAAATGTTTCGTCACCGGTAAAACATGTGTTTGTAAAATTCTGTTCAAAAAAAGAAAAAAATGTTTCACATCGTCATCTTTGGAAAATCACTAATTTGTAAAAGAAAAGCAAAAATAATGACCTCTTGAATAAATTTTTGTTACCAAAAGATTAATTTCCTAAAATAAGTATTTATTCAAGGAGGAGTTATAAATTTTTTCGTGATTAATCGGGCTTTGAAAATGACAAAAATTCATTGTTGGATTATCCATGAGAAGGGATCACACTCAAAGGGGGGAGTTTATCAAATTCTTGGCTTGAATCCAATTCTACACCAACTCCAGGGACTGAAAATGCAAATTCGTGAAAATATCAATTTCGGTCAACTAAAGTCAAACCAAAAATAGGTTGAGTATAAATACTTTTCCTAAATAATTCTTTCATTATTTTCATTCTCGACTTAGAGCAATTTCGATTGAGTGTACCACTGATCAAATTCGATTGTGTCTAAAACAAGTTTTCATAACGATTCTTTGCGGTTACTCAATCAAAACGTAAGCATAACAAGTTTCTTAACTCATCTTAATCGTTTGTTCATCACATGTTATAATTTCGATCGAGATCTAGCGTTTATGCAATTTAGGGCATTTTTGAATCGTGAATATTAGAGTAATCATAGATCCTTTTGATCATGATTATGTATGTTTAGTTGTTAACATCTTAATTCGTGATGATTATTGAACCAAATTCGAGTGATGTGATCAATTTCGATTGATACACCAATTTCAATTGAGACGATTAAGCTACGTAATAGGACTTAAATGCTTAATTGTGGCTTATCAAGATCTTATTTGGACTTATGTGTAACATGCAATGTTGCAAAAATCAGTCTAGGTGGCCGATTAATTGGCGCTTAGGCGCTAGGCGGGGATTAACCGCCTTGATTTTTCCTAATCGGACTTATTAATCGGTTTGGTCAAAAATCGGTCAACAAACCGATTAATCGGGTAAAAATCGGCCAAATCGGGCTTAACTCGGCCAAATCGGACAAAAATCGGCCAACTTTGTTACGGATATAAATCGGCCAAATCGGTGATAAATCGGCTAAATCGGACAAAAATTGGCTAAATCGGGCATATGTATTCAGAATTTTATATTTTTATATATAGAAAGTCCAATACATTTAATCACTGGTTAATCCCCGCTTGGCCGATTAATCGCTAGGTGGTACCCGGCCGCCTAGCTGGCGCCTAGCGATTTTTGCAACCTTGGTAACATGAATGAATTTCGATTAGGTATTCATGAATAGAATTTCGATTTAGTTACAAGGGTGGAATTTCGATTGAATGTCATATTATTTAGGTCAAATTCAACTAGGATGAATTAGTCAATTTCGGTTGACTTTGGTCAAATTTCGATTAGACCAAAATTGTTATAACCGAAAATGTCTTGAGCTTCTTATTGGACTAAAATATTAAATGGGCTTTTATGCATGTTGGGCTTATATAATAGGATAAATGGTTGTTAGACTTAATTGCTAAAACGATTATCGTAGGATGATAAATGTAGTTAATGTTTTATGTTTCTATATTTGCATACGCGCCAACGATCTAAGTTGTATCCGGTTTCAATTATATAGTAAAGCAGCTTAGTGACCATCCGATTTCTATATAAGAATACATCAATATTAGCTATATTTATCATTGAATGTGTTTACATGCTTGAACATGATTGAATGAATTGGAAATTATGCAAAACTAAGGATAATGCTCAAATGTTTGTGATCGTTTCAATATCTTATATTTTTTAAACAAAATCACAAAAGTTTTCATAAATTCAAAAACAAAATCAAGTGATTTCAAAAACAATGATTTTAGTCAAGTATTTTTATATCGACAAACACATCAGCGATCAAAGCTACATCCGGTCTAGGGTACTCACAAGCGTTGTTAGCATCGCTTAGGTTGCATCCATTTGAGAGTATTCAAAAACCGTTGTTAGTGGCCGAGTGACCATCCATTTTAGATATAAGAATATTTTGGTCTTCGTTTCAAATGATTTGAGTTTGAAAACTACACAAATGAATTTTGGAAAAAATCTCATTTTCTGTCAAAAAGTTGCAATTGTGTTGTCAAAAGTGGTACTCTTTCACAAAATCTTTAAGGATATGAAGGATAACTCTTGAAAATTTTCAAATCAAAGTATTATTCAAAATCAGAGTATATCTTCATTATTCTTGAAAGAGTATCATTACACAAAGCTTTTTGGTGAGGAAACTCAAACAGAAAAAGAGAGAAAATTCATGCGTGAAAAAGCAAATCAATGTATGTTAGAAAAGAATTGACAGAACATACAAAATGAAAGAAAAAGAATAAGTCGAATAAAGCGTATGGAGTGTGCTCGAAAAAGCAAGAAAATAGCACATGAGAAAGAAACTGATCAAAAATATGTTTAAAAAGAATTGCTCGAACATATAAAACAGACAGAGCGGAAAGCGACAAAAATGTTATATAAATGCTTTGTTTTTTATCTAACACATTTTCGTAATCATTTAAAATTCATCATGTCTCAATCATCAAAGCCATTACTCACGGCCGCTCAATTTGTGCTTGTGAATCGTCAATATCTAGTGGCATCTGCAAATAAGAAGATGGATCTAATCAATCTTCCATGTCTAGCTGCAAGTAAGATCATTGGGGAGATTCTACGAAGACATCCATTGGGCTATGCTTTGACGCATCTGCTTCTTTACCACTGATTTACATGCAACAAATGTGGAACACTCTGAAATTGGTTGATTCTAAGGAAGTGTTCAAATTTATTGTTGATGAAGAGGAAGTTACATTCTCACTAAATGATCTTCAGGCTGTGCTGAAGTTACCTCAAAAAACTACCAACAATCGTGCTGAGCTTGTGGAAGCTCTTGAGCCGAGGGTAATGATTGAGTTCCTCAACGTAATTGGTCATGTTGTACGAATTCGTCTAGCAGGGTAGTTCTATACAAAGGATCTACCTCAACAATGGCAGACACTCGGAAAGCTCCTAATGTGATGCTTAACAACAAGGATCACAAGAATAGATCAACCACCACTGCACATCATGCAAATGTTCTACTGCATTGTGAACAATGTGCATGTAGACTATGAAACATTAATTTGGGAAGGTTTGCACTATCAACTTATAAATTCCACAACAAAGCATCCAGAACTTCCTTACCCACATTTTACAAATCTCATCATTGATCACATTCTTACAAAACATCCCAACATCCCAAATACATCCACTGAACCATATCATTTAGTTGCTAATGATGATGTTGTACAATCAAACTTTAATTCCAAGAAGTCAAAGGGAAGAGGTATGGGGATTCCTGAGTGGTTGCTAACATCAGAGATCATGCAGACAAAGGGTTATAAGTTGTATGCTGATAAGTTTGCTTTAGATGTTCCAATGACTCAATCACAACTGATTGAGTCTTCCCAAGGAACGAATAGGACACCTAGCGCCCCTAGGTCGCCTAACCCTTAAGAGAAAATGTTAGGAGAATCCAATTTTGCCAAGAAGTATTTAAAGATTGTGATTAAGAAGAGAAAGCAACCTAATCCAGAGACTCTGATTCTAACAATGACATAGATTGATTTGGATAATCCGACTGAGGCTCAAGCACTTAGTTATACTTTGGCTAAGAGTGCTGAAGAATATGAAGCTAAAGAGAATGTTAAATGTGTTGCACAACACATCATGGATGATGATATTAACAAGATAGTTAAAGGAGAAGACTTTAACACTAATTGGTTTGTTGATGATATGATGTTAAGTCAAGAGGATCCCGGCACTAGGATAGATCTAAGGAGTCACAAAGAAAGTCTGGAGGCGGAAAAAGTTATTGAGTATGTGTTTAATGATGAAAAGGATGAGGAAGAAATAGCTGAGGCTGAGTTGGTTCGAAAGAAAAGGAAGGGTAGTTTGGAGATTAGCGATACACCCCTCACCACACCTACTAGATCCCTAGGAATGAATCGTTATCTTTGGATAAGGATGAACTCAAGGAATTGACGGCTTCAAAACCAACATCTTTAAAAGTTCCATCATTTAAGCCTACGTCAAACCGATCAAGATATCTTCAAGGTACCATAGCACGTATGAGCAGACATCATGGATATATGCTACAACACATGAGGAAATCTTTTATGCCAATGCATGATATGAATACCTTCATGAGAAAGGTTGATGATACACCTAAAGAAGTTATTCCTAAACTGATAACCAAGGCAACTGATCAGAACATGCAAGACAATCTTCCATGGCTGGTAGTTGCTGGTATTAAGCTAGAAAGAGAGAAGACCAAAGCTGAACTTGCTTCTATGGTGGCTGATGTTGTTCAAAAACATCAAGAGCGAACAAGAGTTGCACTTTCTTCTCAGATTTCTAATGATTTAGCTACTAATGTTCCTCCACAGGTTGATGCATTTCTTAGGTACTACATGAACAACAACATTATTCAAATGCATCCAACTTCTTCAAGTTCTTCAATTCATGATCTTCAACATCAATTATATCTGAAGACGAAGGATGATGAACAAGCACAACATGCTTACATTACTGTGTGGATTGCACTGAAGTATAAGTTCAAGAAACCTGCCACTCAAGTTGACTCATGCAGAACATATGTTTTTCGCAGACTAGATCATGACGATCATCATGACGATGATGCTCTTCTTGAGGAGGAGAGTAGTGTGAAAAGGCAGAAAACGTCTTACAAAGGTAAATCTGCAATGGGGACTTCGTCATCAAAGACAACTAAAGGTTCGTCTCTGTAACACCCCTAAATTTACAACGCATCGGAATATCACTTTGGGGTGCTACTTCATAATACATGCACACAAGTCACGGTAAACGACTTCAAAAGAGACGTTTATAAAACAAAATCACATTTGATTTTATTTAAAAAGAAGATCAGAGTTACAAGGTCCCAAACCAGTTTAGAAAATATATTTCTAGTGAGTCACATCACGACTCGTTTTCTTAAAATTTCCTTTATCGAATGTACAAAATTTCACCGAGTTCCAATCCTTGATATCCGCGTTCCGTCCCATCCAAGCCGTCACAAGCACCTAAACCTGATATACATGCTTAAAAACGTCAACACAATGGTTGAGTGAATTCATATAATTTTCAAGTAACAATTAGAACACATATAATTGGTTCCACAGAACATTTATAACCTTAGAACGCAGTTTGGTTCCACCAAAAACATGTATGACTTGCTAGCTAGGTAAGCCACACCACATTTCCAACTTTCATGAGCCCGTGTACCGAACCTTAACACATTTATCATGATAGACAAATAAGTGACCAGGTAGTATGCCACTACCCCTTTCTCAATACAAAATGTCCGTTACAGGGTGCTCACCTTCGGATCGGACAGGGTTGTCAAACCCAATAGATCTATTTAATGCATTCAGCGTTTACCTCCTCGGTAATTAATGAGTATACAGTCAAAGGCATAAACTCATGGCAATGAAATCATATTCTCATTTCTAAACACTTGCGTTCAATTTTTAGAACAAACCACAACATCAAGCATGCATAAAACTGCTTATGCTCAATTTATAAAACAAGCAACAACAATTACGTTTAAAACTACTTGCGTTCCACTTTCCAGAACAAACAACAACAAGTACACATGATGTTACTTGTGTTCCATTATTTTTCAAAACAAGCATGTATCCCCCTCGCGGGTTTTAAAACATTTAAAACAGTTCAAAAGCAAGGCTATGAACTCACCTTGATCGAAGACCACGATCAATAATCAATCAATCACGGAATGTCACCGATAACAAACTCGACCGTGACCTATAATTATGTCGCTCGGTTACTATATAATAAAGTACGATCGAATGATGCGTACATCGTAATGATAGAAATCGTATAAAATACACACGTGATGAGAAATCCTCTTGCGCGACCTAGATCCTAACACTTAGTATTCTTTATATACTATCTTTCATTCAAACATAAGTTGTATAATTTTATTGGATACTTTCTATCTTCGGTAAGTTTCTATTTTTAGAAAGTCTGGCCATTCGGTCGTGGCGGTTCATAAAATATGTTATTTTCCATTTATAATCATTTATCATCGTCTCGCCATTTATATGACACCCTCAACGATACTTTTCTTTATATACTTATATGTATATATATACATTTAATTATAAAAGTTTCCATTCTTAGAAACGTCCTCATTCGTTAAAATCGTTAAACCCAAAATACCATGATCGTAATAATAATAGTGATTACCATCTTTATAAAAACCCAACATGTCTCATGTTAACCCTTTTGACATAATAAAGTCAATGTTTCACTTTATTTGACTTTTATAAATATATACATTTTTCTTAAATCTGACCCGTCCGAAACGACCCACTAAATCACATTTTCACGACTCGGACTCTAAAGCAATTTGATGCGAAACGACGTTTCAGACAAATTTTTAGCTTTAGCCGAGACCAAAAACTCAACAGAAAATGACCAAAATGCCTCTGCAAATTTCTGCAGAAAACTAGTACCTTTTTAATATATTGCAGAATTTTATCTTCAAGTTTTGACCCGTTATTGTGCATTTTTAAAACTAACAAGCCTCGCGGCAAAGTAAAATGACATTCCGAACAACTTTCGTGTTTCGCCGGAAGGCCAAAACGGTCTCGAAAGTGCTCAAAACGACTAATCAATTTCCTGCACAGCTTATATAAAAATACAAGTGCTGAATATTTCGACCAACATTTTCTAAACTTCTTTTGGCCATAAAATCTTCGTTTTTAAGAGTTACGGGACGATCCACATATCGAAACGTTCATTAGGACGAACTCTATTGTGACAAACGTAACTTGAGCAGGTTAGTCAAACCGTTAGAGTTGACTAAAGTATTATTATGTGTTATAATTGTGTGCTTATGCGATCGTATATGAGTATTTGATATCAATTTTTGATGCGTGTTCATCTATTAGTGATTGAATTGTAGTTTTGGTAGCTTTTTCATTTCGTTCATATTTTGTGAAAATGGAAATGATAGCATGATTTTATGCGATATCGTGTAATTTGGTGAATAGTTGATAAATGAGCGTAAAGAGCCTCAGATTTCATCACATGCACGAATCAAAATGAATTCTACACGAAAAATAATTATAACATAGACTTTAAAATACTTACAAATGCTTATATAAGCAAGATCGATAATCAAAATCATCTCCTTCCCTTTCCTTTTGTTCCTTTCCGAAACCCAAAACAACCCGAAACATATTTTCGAAATTTTCTCACAACCCAAATACTCCAAATATACATTATCTATTGTTTTTATACCCACTCATACTCGAAAATCTATAGAAACTAGTCCGAATCCAAAACTAGCAAAATACTTAATGCATGTGCATTTTCTTTAGTGGGATATGTAGGTAATGACGAGGGGATTAATATTTTCAAAGCAGATCGTAATGCATGTCGAAAAATCAATGTGTTTGGTGTGTGTAAGGGTGTGGCCGGTCGTGGAGTAGCAAGAGAGGACAAGGGAGAACAAATTTTGGTAAAAAGAAAAATGAGGAAGTATAACTTCCTTTTATAGGAAATAAGTTTGGTATTTTAACACAAATGGTCCCTCATTCCTTAAAGTCCTTCTATTTTTAGTACAAAGTTATTTGTTTCGTTATTTTAGCCGACCAAAGACTCGGGTCACATCACATTCTTATATATTTTTATTCCGTCAAACTTTATTTAGTTTTAAAACATTTAATAAAATGTTAAATCACGTAAAACACGACTTTAGACACGGTTTTCACAAAAACTCGGGGAAAGCCATAAAATACTAAAATAAATATAATTTCGCTCTCGGAGCAAAAATATGAAATTTTTAAATTTTCTCAAACGCTCAAACGAATAGAAATTCAAAACACGGCTTGCGAAAATAGTCAAAAATAATGATTTTTATCAAATCGCCCCAAAACGAAAAATGATTAGTCCAACTCATTCGTAGAAAATAAATAACGGCTCGGGATAATCGTCGGCCTAAAACTCGGGTTGTTACATTCTACCCACCTTAAGGGAGCGTCGTCCCGGTGCTCAATTCAACTTATTCGTCCTAAGCTCACTTATAGAGATATAGGCTTTGATCCTCGAACGAACTCATACGTTCTCATGCGACAGATACGCGACGTTACACTCGCTAAATACAAGGCGAAAAATCAACACAAAAACAATGGTAGATCTACCAACGAAGTATACACATATACGCGAGCGCTCTTGTCAAAATAGAACATAAACAAGCCACAAAAACATCCAGGAAAAGTCGTCATGTCGTTCTTAAAATTTTCAGAACGAGAGATCAACCCAATTCATTTGGCGATCATACCAACAAAACAAACGAACATTGCTACACAAAACAAAAGCATACATCGCTAACCAAAAAAAAAATATACGTCGTCCTCCCGGTCTCATTAAATAATGTACCACCGGTTGCGAAAATATTTCGGAGTACATATGACTCCATCAAATGCATTATAGCACTATTACACTGATAAGTGTAAAATACACATATCCATTTATGCTTAAAATAGCCCAATTAAACCCAAAACAGACCAAAAATGGCAACAATATGCTTGTATTTGTGTTTTGTGTGTACAGGTACGGATATATCAAAAATCACAAGAAAACCGTCAAAAACGGGCAAGCGCGGACACGAGAATGGAAGAGTGAACAAAAGCCGGAAGCAAAGCCTAAGAAAAGTCAACCTCCAGTCAATCTTGGTCAATAGAAGTCAACCCCTAAAAGACAAAACTCAAAAATAATCCATTTTCACCCTCAAAGTTTCACAAAAATCCAAAAATAACCCCTCACCTCCTATTGGGCCCTAGAACCCTTAATGGGCTTGAAAAACCCTAAAATTCTATACCCGGATCCAAGCCCATAACCATAAGCCCAAAACCTAGTCCATTAATCTTTTCATAAAACCACAAGGACTTAAATTGTCAATTGCTAAACTCTTTTTTATACTACTCCATTTATAACACAAGGACTGAAATTGCAAATTTCCCAAAGTTTAAAACAACTTTTACCCCGTATTCAGTTATAAGAAGGGCGCCAAACACAAGTTACTGTTCATTCGTCTCTCCCGTTTCACCAAGCAGTCAAAACAAAGGGGAAATCAAAATCAATGGGCAATTAAGACAATTCATGAGCTCACTAACAAGATTGCAAGGACAGATTAGTCAAATCAAAGGATCAAAGCACCTCACTCAAGCTCAAGTCACACGTCAGCAATGGTGAAAGCACACATAGTGATGGGTTTTTGTGCTAATCTACTCACAAAAGAAGCACAACATGTCACATCAAAGAATGACACGCTGGCAATCCTCTATCACACACAAATGATCTAACGGCTCAAAAGGGTGATTCAATGATTGCTTGATTGGATGGCTCAGATGAAAAGGAGCGTGCAGAGGAGCTCAGGCCTAGAATCTTCCTCAACAGCTTATAAATAGGCCTCACCTCTCACACACAAACAATCTTTTTCTCTCTTGTAATTTTTAGCTTAATTTAGCTTATGTAGTTTTTTTTTAAATGTAATTTTCTTTCAACAATTTAGCTCTTGTAATTTGTCTTCTCAAGTATTGTAATCTGAAATTTTGTCATCAATATAAGCTTAGTTTTCATTTAAATTTGTTTTAAATTTAAGCTTTGATATCTCAAATTATGCCTTTAAGCTCTTATAAGCTCAATTAAACTAGTATAAGCTCCATAAGCTCTTATCACTCTTTAAACTTCTGAAATTGTTGCTGAGATGAATAATGAAGGAATGGTTTAGAGTTGAGGGCAACATTTAGGAAATCATAAGAAATAAGCTTGAAACAAAGCTTATTGGGCTTAAGCAATAAGCTTAGGCTCTGGTTAAGCTCTGCTAAGGGCTTATAGATCCCTGTTTAGCTGGGATCTTGAGGTAACTTTCTTTCTCT
Source organism: Tanacetum coccineum (assembly GCA_026074375.1). Taxonomy (NCBI): domain Eukaryota; kingdom Viridiplantae; phylum Streptophyta; class Magnoliopsida; order Asterales; family Asteraceae; genus Tanacetum; species Tanacetum coccineum. Next base: position 9,108 of record BQNB010107296.1, on the reverse strand, counting down.
TTTGTTACTTTTCATAATTTCTAGCTTAATAATAGATAATTTGCTTAATAGCCTAGAACTGCTTATTTGCTTATTCTGTATGCTTATTAGTGCTTATTTGAATTTCATTTAGCTTATTAGACTAATTAGTTAATCTGTTTTTAGCTTAAGAGATATAGATCATTAGTTTAATATTTAGATTGTCATAAAACCATAAAAACACCAAAAATTTAGTATAATCTTAGATCTTAAGTTTTAGCTAAATCCAGTTGTTAGTTTATGCTTAATAAGTTAGTTATAAGCTAGTTTTTATCTGGTAGTTAGTACTTTTCTGGTTGTTCAGGATTTAATCTTTAGATTTGCATTTTTAAAGCTTTTCTTTAAAAATTCTGTCATGTCATAATGGGGTGATTTGGTTTAGTTTTCTTATAGTTTGACATATTTCAAAGTCTTAGGAATTGAGTAATTTCTCTTTTGATAGTTAGATCTTCATAATAGGTTAGGATTTAAGAAAGTTTTGAAGGTTATTTTGAAATTTTGAAGTTTTTAAGGCTTATCTATGACCCCCCCCCATAAACTGCACAAGTGACATATTTGTTTCTTTAAAGTTTGCGCATTGCTTTAACAATTTGATCTTAATGCCTCCAAGGCTTTAGATTGTGCTTGCATTTGTGGTTTTTATAAACACTCAAGGAAGTGTGTCCAAGTGCCATGGTTTACCCTTAAGGTAAATTGCACAACTATTGGATTTGTGGTATAGTGGTCAAGTGCATCAGCCAGGTATCTAGGTTGTTCCTCTGCTGTCACTTTTTGAATTTTAATTTTAGCTAAGTAAAAGTAGGTCTTAGGTTCTTAAATTCAAGTAGGATAAAGTCTAGGTATAGCTTATTATAGATTAAGTTTTAATTTGCAATTTCTAGCTTATTTACCTAGCTTAATTCAGCTGTCAAAGTCGCTAAATAACTAAAAAAAAGGGGCCAAAAACAGTAGGTAGATAGTTTAGCTCCTTAAATTTTAAATTCTAGCTTGTAGTACTAGATTTTATTATTAAAATAAGTAGCTTATAAGGTGGGTTGGTCAATTCCTCTAGGAGCTTATCTTGATATTTATTGCTTATTGAGCTTTTAAGCTTAATTTGATTCTGAGGGGAATTTCAGCTTGTTTTCTGACTTTAGCATTCTTGTACAACTTTAAATTCAGACACAGCTTCTAGTTTCATTATAGATATTTCTCTTTTTTTCAATTATAGTTATTACAGATCCATAAGCTGTACTCCAAACCCACTTCTTTACTTTTGATTTGGCTTATTTGAGCCTTTTAGCAAGCTTATTTAGTAAAACTAAGCGGGTAAAAATCCCCTTTACTTTCTGAAGTCAGCTTATTGATAAGCTCTTTTTGAGCTTATTATTGGTTTTCAGCCCAAAGTGCTTTTGTTAATTTTGTTCACACCAGCCTCTTCTACAACTTTGCTTTTGTAAGTTTGTGATAATAAGCACTTTTTAATTACTCATCTTAATTTGGGCCTTAATGGACTTATTTTGAAATCGGGCTAGACTTTCAGGGTAGGTTTTGTAACTTTTCAATTTCAATTGTTTTTCTGTTAGTCCTTACGTTAGTTAGTTAGTTTCCCCGTTAGTCCTTTAGGTCTTTGCACCATTAGTCCCTAGTTAATTAATTAATTAGTTTTAATTAGTTTTATTTAATAATTAGGGTTTAGTTTTAATTAGTTTAATTAAGCTTTAATTAAAAGATAAAAATTAGGGCTTTTATTTTTATAAAATTTCTGCACTTTTTATTTATCTAGTATAATTTTTATAAAATTTGTAGGAAATATTTATTAATGTTTTATTACTTTTAAAGTTTTTAATTAGATTTAATTTTAGAAAAATCATATCTTTAAATCTAAAAAGCCAAAAATAATATTTTTATTTTTCTTAAAATTTTCTTTTATCCTAATTTAGGTTTAGAAACTTAGTTTGCAATTTTAGGGTTTAATTTTAGTCTATTTGCTTAATTGTAGCGTTTTATTTGTTTTTACAGTATTTGTTTGATTGTTTACTTAAATCCCCTTTAATTGTTCAACTTTACATTGTTTGTGTCTTATTTTGAGTATGTTTTATAGATATCAAAAATATCTATTTTCTTATTAAATCAGAATCAAAGCTATAATACGGAGGGTTTTTAATTTAACTAGTCCGTTGGGGAAACGACCCGGGGTGATCATATTTATCAGGTTTTTAAAAATAGTATTATAGATGACTATTATTTATACCTTTTGAGAGTGGAATTTTCCTTTGTGAATTTTCTGTAATTGCTCTTTGAAGTAATTTTATTTTTATATACTTTATATATATATATATTTTTGGGTATAATAAATTGATACATACACATAATCACATAATTCATATAAGCATATTATTCGCTATATTTGTCATTTTTACAATGACTTTACATTTCGCGCCTAGCTTTACGTAGCATTTTATCATGACATTGCTTATGATTAAAGCCTTAGCAAATAAACAACATGCTGCTACTATGTAGACATTCGCAAAAATAATAAACCTTGCTAGCTTACTATGAAGCCTTCGCATATAAATCATGCTAGCTTACTATGAAGCCTTTGCAAATAAACCATGGGTAGGCGTCCCATTCATTCAAAATTTAATGCCATATTATTGGAAACACTAAAGTGACCTAAGCGCTTACCATTAATCAAGGTACATAATACATAGAGCACATTTTGCGCATAATTTCAGGTGGTGTGGATAATTTTTCGTTTAGGAAGACATTAAGAGATACAATTGAATTTATTTGGCATAAGGAGTCTATACCCGTGTGCTTTTCAAAGACGAAGATTCTTCAATTGTCCATTATTGGACGTATTATCACATTGGTTCAATCCCAATACTTCTTATCGGTCATTAGGACATATGGACACTGATCAAAATCATAGACCACAAAGCACATTAGTTAGACTAATTTCTTCTAAATTTCCTGACTTCGTTTCCCTTCGACTCGAGGCGGGTTTGCTATTACAGATTGATTCTTACCACGGGGGATAATGGTGACGGATTGTCGCCATTGAGTTTCATTTGGGTTCTAGTTATTCTTGCTCGGCGGGCCTTAGCGCATTCTGAGTCGTTTTGTTTAAAGGTGTAAGTTCCTATTAACCATATAACCTTTATGTATGGGTGTAGAAGGTGGGGGCGTAGTACATTTCAATAGGTAGTTCATTAAGTTGTTATATGATAGTGAGTGTGTGTGTGTTTTTTTTTAAAATGATAATGTTATTGTAAAGTTGGTTGGAAGTGGATTTTTTTTATTTTTTTTTAATTAATTTATTATCATTTTACTTTTTATTTTATATTTTTATTTTATTAATTTTCTAATTTTAGTTTTTTTTTTTTTTTTTTTTATTTTATTAATTTTTTTTTTTTCTTCTTTTTTTTCATATTTAGTTTTGTTTTTTTATTTTGTTTTTTTTTTATATTTTTTTTATTTTTTTTTATATTTTATTTTTTTTTTTTCTTAATTTTTTTATGTATTTTTTATCTGATTTTTTATTTTCTATTTTTTTTTATTTTTTTTTTTTTTTTTGTTTTTTATTTTGTCTTTTTTTTTTATTTATTGTTTTTTTTTTTTTGTATTTTTTTTCTATTTTTTTTTTGTATTTTTTTCTTTTTTTTTTTCGTTTTTTTTTTATCTTTATTATTTTTTTTTTATTTTTTTTTATATTGTTTTTATTTATTTTATAATTTTTTTTTTATATTTTTCTTTTTTTTTTTTTATTTTTTTTTTTTCTTATTTATAATTTTTTTATTTGTTTTTTATTTTTTTTTTTTTTAATAGATCATTGGGGGGGGGGGGGGGGTGTGGGGGGGGGAGGGGGTGGGGGGAGGTCGGGTGGGGTTAGAGGGAGTGGGGGGGGTGTGGGGGGCGTGGTCGGGGGTGGGGTGGTGGGGGAGGAGGGGAGAGGGGTTGGGGGGGGGGGGGGGGGGTGGGGGGGAGTGCGGGGGGTGGGGGGGCGCGGGAGAGTGGGGGGGGAGGGGCGGGGGGGGGGAGGGTCAGCGGGGGGGGAGGGGAGGGGGGAGGGTGTGGGGGGGGAGGCGGGGGGGGGGGTGGGGGGGTTGGGAGGGGAGGGAGGGGGGGGGGGGGGGGGGGGTGGGGGGTGGGTGGAGGGGGGGCGTTGGGGGGGGGGGTCGCGGAGGGTGGGGGGCAGGGACGGGGGGAGGGGGGGGGGGGGGGGGGGTGGGGGGGCACGGGGGGGGTGGGGGAGGGGGTGGGGGGGGGGGGGGGGGGGGGTGGTGCGTTCTTTTTGGTTGGGGGTGTTTTGATGTGCGTTGATTGTTTTATTCTTTTTTTTTTTTTTTTTTTTTTTTTTTCTATTTTTCTATTTTTATTTTTTTTTTTTTTTGTTTTTCTTTTTTTTTTTTTTAACAATACCACTAATTAAGTCTAGGCAACCACGTACATTCCTTAAGCAACTTATCCAAGCTCCAATTTTTATTCCTTTCGACTCAAGGTGTTAGCTACTTCGATTGATCCTAGAGAATGGTGACAGATGTTGCCATTGAATTTTACTAGAATTTCAATCATTCGCTCCACTTCACGCATTTCGAGTCTCTTTGTCAAGGAGTAAAAGATACTACACCCAACTTTAAGTCAGGCATCGCGTTGCTCTCTATACCTATCCTTGGCGATCAAGATACATTTGTTACACAACATTACTACTACTTTCTATTTCAGGGAAAAAAGTCTTCTTCACGGCCTTTGGTTGCTACAACAAAAACAATACTCACATTTGAGGTAGGAGAAGTCTTCTCCATTTTACACATCCAATATCGGAGTTATCATAACTCTACGTTTATCCACTTTAGCAGTCTTACGACCCCAAGAAGACCTTTTCTCAGTGTTGGTATTAGGTTTCTTGGTATCCCACCATCTAACCAACTTTACCCATTTAAATCCTATAGACCACAAGGTATATATATACGTTCACCCCTGCACGATGGCACTCACCGCTACATCTAGCCTTCGAGCACTTGTCGATACACGGCATGCGAATGTTCAATCCGACTTCATACTAAGTCTCGCTATAACAAGCAACCGGTCCACTTCTTAGGCGACCTAAACTCCATAGTCCCTCCTAAGCTTACTTACAACGGCTAGTTCCATCAAAATCTCTTCCACAAAGTCAGGTCCGAGTGACCTTCTAAATCACTACACAATTTGAAAATTTCCATTATTTATAAAAATATCATTTCAGTTGAAGTTGCGTAAAAAAATTCAAATGGTTCAAAATTGGCATGCTTTGTAGAATGGCGTTTAATTTTTTTTATAAGCGTTTAAAATGGCTCACGGGTCAAAATCATTGATTTGTAAAATGTCATCATGTTGGTTTAAAGTTAAAGATCATAGCAAGTATAAAGAACACCCAACAAGGATAAGGGTAAACAAAGAAGATACAAGCGCAAAAGAGTGCTAGCGAGAACCGCTACACTTCCCAAAAATCCAGATCATATCGAAACAGGATGAAATCTAAGGTAACAATGGCAACCTAGCCCAAACCACCCATGCTACCAGAGCATCACATACCTAGCTCGCATAGAGCTCTAAATCAAAACCATGACTAAAGAATGCACAATCACAACACCGGTGATAAGGTGAAAACTTTGAGGCAACAATAACCACAAACCAATAAACCTTTAGCTTCTTGATGATTTTTTGGATTCTACCTCTTCATCATTTTTAACGCATCTCCTAAACCGTGAGTCCACAAAGGTCGAAACAATCATTCAAATCTAAGTTGGTTCGATACTTAGAACTTCCAGTTTTACACATCCATGGGTTGCCATATAAATTCTTGGACTTATTACACATTCAAAATCTTGTCTATATTTTTCGACTAGTTTTTCCGTTTCGGCGATAACTCATTTGTTGAGTGTCAATACAACTCCATCTGAATTCCTACATGTACCTAGGATGTTTCTCTACTTCCTAGTACAATCTCTCAGGTCTTTATATACCAAAAATATTTTAAAACACTCCCAACGGGCTGCTAATCAAAAGTAGTCTCTAAGAAATTGAGACAAATTTCTTTTGTAGCTTACGGAAACGATCGAAATCTGAAACCTATGGATATCATCGATGTGAGCCCAATTGAAGGTAATAGACCTATGAGTCCTCTACAGGTACCATAATCTCCTTTTGAATAGTTAATAAAAAAACATCGACTTGATCAACATTTCCTCTCTTAGGCTTTCTCATTCCTCTACCTCATCTACCAACTCGTCCACCCGTTCCCCTCCTTGCGATGCGGCAGTAAGCCGGCCAGCACTTTGGCGGCATTATTTATACGAGGGAGAACATGGGCAACGTTAGGTACGAGGGTTGGCTAACATATATAAAGGCCATAAAACACGAAAATAAATAATCATGCTCTCGGAGCAAAACTAAAGGTAAAAATCTCAAACCCGGCTTGTAATTACCCAATACTTGGTAATTTTAACCAAACCCAACTAAATCACAAGAGACACTAGATACATACCATAACAATACTCATATACGATCCCATGGTGTCAACACTAATTTGAGCGAGCAGGATGACGTAAGTATACGTGAGTCGCGATACATTTATAATTACGTTGGCCACCGTATTTATAATTGCATCTCGTTCCCATGAATACCTAGTACCAAAACCCGCACATCTCAGTGACTGACTTTACTACTATCATACAACGCGAATATGCACAAGCAATTAAAACAGCATACCACATACATAGATCTACAACCCAGGATACTTTACAGAATCCTTCAGGTCAAAATCATTTCAAAAGTAACAAACAACCTATCAATTCGAAAGAGTCTTCTAAACCCAATTCAAATCCAACCAAACACCATTTTAATTCATCCAAACCCCAATACAAAGACGTGCCTAATTATTTGGCACACTTTTAAACACAAAGCTTATGGGTTTCCAAAATTCAACCTTTAGATCATCTACACAAGAACAACAAGAAGATTTTGATCCATGGTATGAAGAATAAGGAACTCATGATGATGAGGTACCATCTAGGGAAGTTACGCTAGATTTTTTGGCAAAAATATCAGGAAGTAATGGGTTTAGGGTTTAGGTTTTAGGGTTTAGGGTTTAGGGTTTAGGGTTTAGGGTTTAGGGTTTAAGGTTTAGGGTTTAGGGTTTAGGGTTTAAGGGTGGGTTTCTCAACTTCTGCCTGAATCGCAGATACGTATGCAAGATGCTCTTGATGACATGATGAGAAGCCGATGTAATTCAGTGTGGAACATGCTTATTCTTTCTTGATCAATGAATAGATACAGTGCAGAAGAATCATGATTAGTAGGGTTGATGGATGGTGTCATTTTATCACTTTTTCGGGGTCGGTGTTTTAACCCCCCAAAATCGTGCATTTATGCCCAAAATAGGTACTTAATCGTTCCTTTTCAGGTATTTCTCATTTGGAAGGCATTTGGAAGAATTACACGTGACTTGGGCTCATTTGGAAAAATAAACGGACAAGACTACGGACCTACACCAACATTGATCAAGAATTTCTCTACAGTGGCTAGAGACTGTGACGCCGTCACCATGAAGATCAAGACGGTGTCACAAGATTCTACGACGGCGTCAGAGCATACGACCCAACCCATTATCTAGAATATTCTCTTTCATGACGGCGTCACGATTAAAACGCGACGCCGTCACAGCATTTTTCCTATATATACAAACCTGAATTTAGGGTTTTGAGTGTGTAACTTTAGAATAAAAAGAGGGTACAAACCCTAGTTCGTTTAGTAGCTGTTAGGGATGAATTTAGGGCCTAAAAACCCTATTGTACTTCCTCCAACTCATGTTTTAATCAAGTAAGGTTTATTTAATCATTCAATGTGTCTATGTGTTGTTTGATCTATCTATGCTCTTGCTTTATCTTTAATATGCTTGGCTAAACCTTATATTGTGTTTATTTATGATTGTATGAAACCTAGAATGTAGATCTTAGTAGTGTTGCTTCTTGTGATGGATGTGCATGTTAGGCTCTAGAAAACTAGCTTTTGTTTGTACTACTATTGATATGTCTAGGGAAACATTATTGTGTAGAAAGGATACCATCGGGTAACAGTCTTCATACTACCTTGCCCCCTAATATGGTTGATCCACTTTTAATATATTTCACATGAACTTAGTGAGCTCCTAGGGGCCATGTAATAGTCTTTATACCTTACGTGTGTGTTGCTCTAGCTGAATACTAAGTAGACTGTGGGTTCGTGTAATTCGTTCATGACTTAGGAAATAGTTACACAAATCATCACAAGGGTGACAAGGAAACAACACTAGAAGAAGCAATCTAGGGAGTAATACATGATTAAATAAGCACAGTCTTTTATCTTATTGTTATCACCAATTAGCGTAGCTTTATATTTAGTTAATAGCTAAACCCAACCACCTCTCAAATTATATGATTTACCTGCATTCCATAAAAAATAAAAACACAAAAATAATCTTCTCTCAACCCTTAGAACTCTGATAGACCGTGATCAAGCCTTCCCAACCTATTCCTCGAGTGAACGATAACAACCCCCAATTCTTGCATATACTACTACTACAACGATTAGGTGCTCTGCCTAGGGAGTTGTAAAACTTCTTGTAGAAGTCCTACGACGACCGCATCAAGTTTTTGGCGCCGCCGCCTGAGGAATAGTTAGGTTCTGATCATAGTTTAGCTTAGTTCTACTTGCTTGAATCCTTTCAAGTAAGATTTAAATTCTGCATATTAGCTTTCTTGTAGTCTATATTTTCTTTATGTTATCTGTTTCGTAACCCATTCTCGTTAACCACCATAGGAGACGAGAATCCTATACGTACTCTAGGAGATTACTCCAAACCTAGCCACGAGGGCTACAGGAATACCATCGAGCTCCTCATAGGGAACAATGTGGTACCTCTTCGATCTGACACCATCCGGTTGGTGCAAAACGGATGCTCATTCCATAGACTTCGGTCCGAGGATCCAAATTAACACCTCAAGGATTTCCTTAAACTTGTGGACTCACTTGACCTTGACGGTGAAAATAGGGAAAGAATGCGCCTGCGTTTATTTCAATTTTCCCTTC
>BQNB010107295.1:0-23199 GCA_026074375.1 Tanacetum coccineum | reverse complement strand
GTACTGGCAGACTTAACTATGTCTACCAGACTTAACTCTATAACTACCAGACTTAAGTCTGTTTACAATAATTCCTAACAATATATACGTTGAAAAAGAATGTAATTTGAGCTTTACTTTAAAACTAATTAACGTAAGGTAACTATGTTTGATATATACATGCATTAAAAAGTACTCCAATTTTGAAAAGCGCCTTATTACTAATAGTTGTACACTTGATGATTATGCTACTTAATATCTAGGATTTTGGATCGCGGTCTGAAACCTTATACGAAGTATCATACTTTTATGTGCTGTTATATGTTTTTTTCTTCTAATTTTGCATACTTTAATTTTATATTATGTATTTATCATTAGATGTGCTGAACATACATACGATTTCGATAATGCTGTTTATTTTAATGAGGGATCATCCGATCTGCTTATCTTGATGTTGGCTCTATGCTTCAGGTTATATAATAGGCACGATCAAATCAATGTAAGTGTTGTAGACGTATACGGTTAATTAAGTGTCGTGTTGAATATGCTTAGTCTTTTAATGCATATATACGTATCATTTATATTAACTTATGAATGTTACAATCATACATATGATTTTGAATTTGAATTGAGTTTTTCAGGCTGCCTGGATTGTGGTTCAGATAGTGAGGCTAAAGATGGTTCACACAATGATATGGTAGTTGATGAAGGAGAACAAGACTTCATCAATCCAACTAATCAAGGGAAGTTTGGCCTTGAGGATGACCATTGACCAGGCTTCACTCAAATTTAGGGATTCTAATGACGAAACCAACGCTGAACCCTTACAAGTAGAAGATTACCATTAAAAAAATTAAGGAACAAAGATATTATATATACACAAACACGACAACCATTAGAACTGAACGACAAACATTAAGTTTGGCCTTGAGGATGACCATTGACCAGGCTTCACTCAACCTTAGCGATTCTAATGATAAAACCGACGCTGAACCCTTACAAGTAGAAGATTATCATTTAAAAAATAAATAAGGAACAAAGATATTATATATACACAAACACGGCAACCATTAGAATGAATGACAAACATTGTCTCAAAGAAAGTTTTATGAACTGAACCCGCCCATATATATATATATATATATATATATATATATATATATATATATATATATAGAATAGTATATATATATAGTATATATGTATAATATATATGTACAATATATATTTATATATATATATATATATATATATATATATATATATATATATATATATATATATATATGGTAGGGTTATTATAAAAAAGATGTTATAATAAAATAGGTAAGATGAAATCTTAGCCATTGGATCAAATTTATTAAGATTAAAAAACGCGGTGGTATTTTTGTAAATAATTAGAACTTGAGGGTCTATAGTTTGACAATGAAAATCATACAGATCAAATGGAATTTCCAATCAAAACTCATTCTCCTCAAAAATTTCTCTCTCAAGAATATTCCGATCAATTATTTCCGCTCAATTTTCCAATCAATTATACTCCGATCAAACAAAACAATTATTTTCCGATCATTTTGCAATCAGATCTAGAAGATATAACAGATCAATTATTTTCTGATCATTTTCCGATCACATTTAGAAAATATAACAGATCTATTATTTTTCGATCATTTTCCGATCAAATGTAGAAGATATAACAGTTGAATTATTTTCCGATCATTTTCCGATCCCATTTAGAAAATATAACAGAACTATTATTTTCCGATCATATTATAGAAGATATAAGTTGGAATAATGTATAATTTGTTTTGTCTTTGATGTGGTAGGAATTATTTAGGTTACTTATGTTGTTTATATACATGAATTAATGCAGTAGGTTACTTATGTTGTTCATAGGAATGCTTTAGTGTAAATGTCGCTTGCTGGTTTTAACAAAATTTATGGTGTTTGCTTGATTTTATCTGTGATATGATAGGAATGAATTGTAATGTAGTTGATTATTTATATTGTTCATATGCATGATTTAATATAAATATGGCTTGCCGATTTTTAAAAAATTGATGATGTTTGTTTGATTTTGTCTGTGATGTTGTAGGAAATGAAATGTAATGCATTAAATTGATTTCGTTGTTCATATGAATGATTTAGTGTAAATGTGGTTTGCCACTTTTAAAGAAATTGATGGTGTTTTGTTTGTTTTGCCTTTTATGTGGTAGGAAATAAATTGTAATGCAGTTGTTTAATTACGTTTTGTTTGTTTGATATTTTGGTCTGTGTTGTTGTTAGCCTTGTAACTTGTTGTTCATATAGATGATTTAGGCTAAATGTGCTTTTCCATTTTTGCGAAAATGATTGTGTGTGGCTTATTATATGTGTGATGTGGTTGAATTTGAAATGTAATGCAGTAGGTAATTGATGTATGAGTGATTCACTAGAGTTTGAATTGAGATGCAGTAGGTGTTCAGTTATTGTGTGTAAGGATGAAATATGCTAAGCATGAATTATATGCGTAAATGTGTTTGTGTTATGCTAAGCATAGTTTGTATTATATGGGTAAATATGTTTATATGATTGGTTGTATTTGGGCGATGCACTAAAATTTAAACTGAGATGTAGTAGGTATTTAGTCATCTCATATAAGGATGAAATAGGGTACGCATACTGTGCATTATGTGCGGATTTGTGTTTATTTGCTTGGTTGTTAGTGTGATGCATTTGAATTTGAACTATGATGCAATAAGTGTTGAGTTGTCGTATATAAAGATGAATTAGGCTAAACGTTGCTTATTTTATGTGCGGAAAGGAAATGTGTTCATTTTCTTGGTTGTATGTGATAGTGCACTTAAATTTGAACTGTATTGCATATGTATTTGTTTTTCCACCGTTGGTAAAGAATTTGAACTATGATGCTAAATGTTGGTTATTACTAATGATGAACATATTGCATCAACGATGCTTACTGAATCGATCTAATAGGGTTTGATTGCAAATGGATTTGAACTCTTATTTTGTTTTTCTTGGTTGTATGTATCATGCCGTCATCATGAAGTACCCCATCTCTCTTTTCTTACCTTGGTTTTTAGAATTGTGATTGCAATAGGGTTCGGTAGCGCATATATATAAATTAGGTTACACGTAGGTTGATTATGTCTCTATACAGATCGTGACAAAATGTATATGTTTGCTTTGTTGTATGAATGATGCACTTAGTTTTGAATTGTGATGCAAGAATGTTTGTAGAATTAGTACTTTTTTGTAATTGTTTCTTGATTTTTTCTAGTTTTGCTTTTTATATTTATGCAAGAATGTTTGTAGAATTAGTACTTTTTGTAATTGTTTCTGTAACACCCGCCCCGAGGGATGGATTTGGCAATTAGAAATTAGCAAATTTGGTGTTACTAAATGCAACTGTAACCACGGATAATAGAAATACGTATCTCAAATAAGACGTTTACCAAACATGTGTTCCATAAATATTCAGAGTTAAAAGTGTGTTTAGGTCCCACATAATCGCAACCACCGTCTATTACAAACCATGAAAAGCAAATTGTTTTCAAATAAGAAGACCAACGTTTTAAAAACACCACTATGTGATATTGTTTTTGAAATAGACCGGAAACACACAGAAGTCTTTCCATATAATCCATCACCACACGCACGAACACCTCCATGCATCGTTGCCTTCAGCCTTGGTTTCCTAGATAAAACATGTTTAAAAAACTTCAACAACAAAGTTTGAGTGAATATTCATAGAGTATTAATAATCATAAGTAAAAACCTTTTGAAACAATTATTAGTTCTCGGGGGGAAAACAAGCCAAAATATGCAGTATAACAACTTCTTTTCTTCACGCAATAGCTCGTGACACGACGTTAACAAAACATATGGCATTTCATATGCTAAAAGGTGCCCCTAAATAAGGTATATTTAGTGTATATACCTAATAATTTCTATATACACAAAAATGTCCGTTTGATAGGGTGGTCACAAAGGATTCAAAACCCCAGACTGGGTTGTTAACCCAATAGATCTATTTAACTGCATTTGCGTTTACCTCACAACAAAGGCAATTAACGGTTCATGAAAATAAGAGACTCGACAATAAGCAATTTGGCGGAAAACACTCATAATCAGGTCCAACATACCTTATAATCATTGTGTTCGATTTTATAAAACAATACATGTATCCCCCCTCGCGGGTTTAAATTATTTAAAAGAAAATTTAACGGAGGCTTTATGAACTCTACTTAAGCAAATAATCCAAATCAATCAATCAATCAACAAAGCGCAAATAAACTTCACGTCTCAACCGGCTGAAACCTTATATATACATATATATAGCGGCACCGTGACTAAAAGTATAAGAAACATATCATTTATTGGCATACTTGCATATATATATATTTTACTATTATATATATATATATATATATATATATATATATATATATATCTATTTTAATATATATATATTTATATATTTATTATATATATATATCATATTTATATATATATATATAATATATATTATATTTATATTTATCACTATTACGGATAAACAAATCATATACTAGAAATCTCATAGTGCGGTCGCAAAACATTTCGCTTTGACTTACTTAACAATATCATAGCGTTTTCAATAAAGTTTCCATTTTTAAAAAGCTTGCCAAAAGTAAAGATAATTATAACATAACTTATCATTTTCATCTTAGTTAACTACAATTACAAAATCCTTTTCTTGTTATTAAACTATATTCAATGTTACGCAAGTTTGACTTTTAAAAGTCAAACTTCGTAGTTGACTTTTTACCTAAAAATAACCAAACTTGACTCGGCCGTAAAATATTTGTTTTTAGGAGTTACAAGGCCTACCTTATATCAAAGAACCCTTAGAACAATCTTTTATCAATTCAAAAATTTAATTTAGATTCAATATTTTCTCGACACGCTCTATGGTCGTCAAACAATTGGTCAACAAAAGTCATACAAAAGTCCATACCAAACAACTATTTTTTACCAAAATCCAACCATTCCAACATGTTTAACTAGCCTAAAAACATGTACTAAAACCATCAAACTCATGTTCATACTTGAAATACTTTCAAACCCATTTGCACTTGAATCAACTAGTTACAATCACATATATGCAATAACCACTTAATTTATCAACAAATAACAAGTAAACACTCACAAAGCTATAAGAAAAATCAACTTTGGTTTCCCCTTTGAGCTTGGAATCAAACGAACCACAAAGACCAACCAAACAAAACCTTTTGTCAAACAAACTAGCTCCAAAACAACACTAATCTAACACCCTTAAACACTTTCTTATACACCAAATCAATAGAACTTGACCAAAAACCCAACTTCTTAAATACTCATTGCATGTGAGGTTTCTTTAGTGGGATTTGTAGAGGATTGAACAAGGATTAATATGGTATAATCGGATTTAAATGCATGTAAGTAACAAAATTTTGACAATGGTTTATGTGTGTGTGTTTGAGTTCGAACGACAAGGAGGAGGGAGGACAAGAGAGATGTAATTTTTTTGGCTAAAAGAATAAATGGGAGGATATAGGTCCTATTTATAGAAATGGACTTTAACAATTTGGCAACTTTAGTCCTTCCTTTCATAGGTCCTTGCAAGTTTAATACAAAATGGTTATATTTTTGTTACTTAGCCGGCTAAACAAGGGTAACATCACGTTTGTAAATATTTTAAATCCGTCCAACTAAATATAGTTTAAAACCTTTAATAAAATGTTAAACCTCGTAAAACACGACCTTTAAACACGGTTTTCACAAAAACTCAAGGAAACGACGAAAAATACAAAATTAACTTATTTACGCTCTTAGAGCGGTAAAATAATTTTTTTGACCTTCTTAAATGCTAAAAACAAATAGAAACTAAATCACGGAATGAAATTCACCAATAAATGGAAATTCTCATCAAACCACATATAGCATAACGACTATAATTATTTACGTAAATAAAAAAAATAACTATCTTAGCTAGGGGTAAACGTTGACCTGAAACTCGAGTTGTTACATTCTCCCCACCTTTAAAGTGAGCCATACGTATGGCTTTGTTCAAATCAGCAGGCTTAGACGATGTCACTTCACCCTTGATGTTATCCATTAAACCTCGAATATAAGCATCAACCTTCATTTAGGCTCTACCATTTCTCGACACACTCAATGCAAGCTCATTGAACCTCAGATATAATGCAACAATGTCATACTCCCAACCTACAGTTCACAACTCGTGCTCCATACGTTGTATCTCTTCTATCAGACAAAACTCAACAGTCATCAGTTGTTTCATCTCAGTACAAGGCATTTGGTTCATAATCTCCAAACCCATAGTTACAACTTTAGTTTTCCACCAAGTCAAAGTTGGTCCTTCCAATGTAGTAGCAGCAAACTTTACCTTCTTACCCTCTACACATTCACTGATCTCGAAAACACTCTCAGTTTTCTCGAACCACCTTCACCATTCAACAGCTCCTTTAACCCCACAAAAGGCAGCGGGATTGCACTTCATAAACCCAACAAAAGTGTACTCACGAGCAGCAGGTGCAGTGTCTCGACCCCTAACTGGCCCAAATCTACTAGCATCGTTTTCGCTAACATTGGCTGCTTGCCCCGCATCAGTCAGCAATAACGGCTCAACACTTCCATGATCATTTGGCCATTAGCAAGCTTGAGTCATAGGTGCAGACTTTAGAGGCATGATTCTCTCACATCACACATAAAACAATCTGGTAAGCATTCATAACATGATATTCTCATAACATGATATAATGACACATCAACCACAACAACAGCCACACAACATCAAGTAGTAATCAAAAGATAGTCATTCATTTTTCATCACAAAGAGTTAATACATAGTTGCATTGTTTTATAAAATGGTACAAATCGTTACAACCAATAGTACTAGTTCTACCAATTAAGGACTCAGTTTAGTGATTACGCAACAAAAGAAGAACAAATTGAAACTAAACTACTACACATCAGGAGGAGATCCTCGCGGCTCAGACAAAGGACTCTTTTTGGTCAGATGGCTTCTCTTTCAAGACGATTGTGTGGTCGCGAGACGGCGCATGCATTGGTCGAGAAGAAAGGAGAGGCAAAGGATAGGTTTTATGGTAAGTTAATTTTGGATTTGGGTAATGAAGTGCGTTCTAGTGTGGAACAAGGAACTGCAGCAATGGAAAAGTTGGTTGAGAAGCTCGAGAATGTTGAAGAAAAAGCTGAGTGTAAGAAACTGAAGAAGGAACTTGAAGAAGCAAGGTTGAGCAACACATTCCTTCGTATGCAGAATGAACGAGTTGAGAGAGATCTCTATTGGACTAGAGTTCGAGCTCATGAGTTCTATCAAGAGATGATTCGTAGGGGATTTGTGTTTGAAGAAAGACCGAATGAAGCTATTGATGTTCCGATTGAAGATGAGAAGAGTCCTTTGTCTGAGCCGCGAGGATCTCCTCCTGATGTGTAGTAGTTTAGTTTCAATTGTAGTTTCTTTTGTTGTGTAATCACTAAACTGAGTCCTCAGTTGGTAGAACTAGTACTATTGGTTGTAACGATTTGTATCATTTCATGAAACAATGCAACTATGTATTAACTCTTTGTGATGAAAAATGAATGACTATCTTTTGATTACTACTTGATGTTGTGTGACTGTTGTTGTGGTTGATTTGTCATTATATCATGTTATGAGAGTATCATGTTATGAATGCTTACCAGATTGTTTTCTATGTGACGTGACAGAATCATGCCTCCAAAGTCTGCACCTATGACTCAAGCTGCTATTCGCCGAATGATCAAGGAAAGTGTTGATGCCACTATTGCTGCTGAGCGGGCAAGGCAAGCGAATGTTAGGAATGATGCTAGTAGATCTGGGCCAGTTAGAGGTCGAGACACTGCACCTGCTATTCATGAGTGCACTTTTGCTGGGTTTATGAAGTGCAATCCTGCTGCCTTTCATGGGGTTGAAGGAGCTGTTGAATTGCGAAGGTGGTTCGAGAAAACTGAGAGTGTTTTCGAGATCAGTGAATGTGCCGAGGGTAAGAAGGTAAAGTTTGCTGCTGCTACATTGGAAGGACCAGCTTTGACTTGGTGGAAAACTAAAGTTGCAACTATGGGTTTGGAGACTGTGAACCAAATGCCTTGGACTGAGATGAAGCAACTGATGACTGCTGAGTTTTGTCCGATAGAAGAGATACAACATATGGAGCACGAGTTGTGGAACTTGAGGGTTAAGGAGTATGACATTGTTGCTTATACTCAGAGGTTCAACGAGCTTGCATTGATGTGTCCGAGAATGGTAGAGCCTAAAAGAGTGAAGGTTGATGCTTATATTCGAGGTTTAACGGATAACATCAAGGGTGAAGTGACATCGTCTAAGCCTGCTGATTTGAATGAAGCAGTACGTATGGCTCATAAGTTGATGAAGCAGAAGTCGCAAGCTAGAAATGAAAGAATTTTGGAAGGTAAGAAGCGAAAGTGGGAAAACCTTCAAGGTGGAAATAGTAGTGGTAAAGGCAATCAAAAGGATAACTCTCGTCAGACTTTGCAGAATAACCAAAAGCAAGGAAATGCGCGAGCCATGGTTACCTCTCCTACTGATGGAAAGCTTCGTTTGTGTGAACGTTGTTTTACTCGTCATGTTGGTCAGTGTATGATTAAATGTCACAAGTGTGGAAAGGTTGGACATAAGGCAAGGTATTGTAGGGAGAAGAGTGTTGCTACGGGTGCTAACGCTCAGTTTAATTCTTCTATATGTAGAATACCAAAGTGTCACATTAAGCCCTTCTGTTCCATTTGTCTTCATATAAGTACATGTAGTTTTGTAATCATCAAATCTATAAACCCAATAACGGATAACATGAAGGGTGAGTGACATCTTCTAGTCTGATGATCTAAACGAAGTGTACGTTTGGCTTTATAGTTTATGAAGCAGAATGCAAAGCCTAGAGTATGTAAGGGATTTTAGAAGGAAAGAAGCGCAAGTGGGAGAATCTTCAAAGTGGAAATAGTAGTGGCAAGGGCAATCAAAGGGATAACTCTCATCAAACTTTGCAGAATAGCCAAAAGCAAGGAAATGCACAAGCCATGGTTACCGCTCCCACTGATGGAAAGCTTCCTTTGTGTGAACTATGTTTTACTCGCCATGATGGTTAGTGTATGATTAAGTTTTACAAGTGTGGAAAGATTGGGCATAAGGCAAGGTATTGCAATGAGAAGAGTGTTGCCACGGGTGCTAATGCTCAGTCTGTTTGGACTTGTTATGATTATGGTGAGCAAGGTCATACTAGGAACCGATGTCCAAAAAAGATTAAGCAAGAAGAAGTTAGAGAAGTTCATGGTCGAGCTTATGCTATTAAGGATGCTGAGCCGCAAGGTCCGAATGTGGTTACCGATACGTTTCTGCTAGATAACCAATATGCTTCTGTTTTATTTGATTCGGGTTCCGATAGGATTTTTGTGAACACTAGATTTAGTTTATTGCTCGATATCAACATATTAAAATAGAGGATAGTTATGAGGTAGAATTTACTGATGAAAGGATAGTTAGTACGAACACTGTTTTGAAAGGTTGCACTTATAGTTTGGTGAACCATATTTTTGAAATCGATCTTATGCCGATAGAGCTTGGTACGTTTGAAGTCATAATCGATATAAATTGGCTTGTCAAGCACGATGCCGTTATCGTTTGTGGCGAGAAAGTTGTTCATATACCGTATGGGAATAAGACGTTGATAGTAGAAAGTGACAAAGGGGTGTCGCGATTGAAGGTCATATCGTGTATCAAGGCCCGTAAGTACATCGAGCGAGGTTGCCATTTGTTTTTGCTACACGTTACGGAGAACAAGTCGAAGGAGAAACGAATGGAAGACATGTAATTCATGATTTTCCTGAGGTGTTTCTTGACGAGTTGCCAGGACTACCACCGTCGAGGCAAGTAGAATTTCGAATTGATCTAGTACCGGGGGCTGCACCTGTTGGCATGTGACCTTATGGATTGGCACCCGCTTGGATGAAGGGTTGTTGTTACATTAGCACAAGAGTTGCAGGAGAAAGGATCTATTCGCCCGAGTTCATCACCGTAGGGAGCACCGGTTTTGTTTGTGAAGAAGAAAGATGGGTCTTTCTAAATGTGTATAGACTATCGCGGGTTGAACAAGTTGACTGTCAAGAATCGTTATCCTCTTCTGAGAATTGATGATTTATTTAACCAACTGCAAGGTTTGAGCATATATTCTAAGATCGATCTGCGATCAAGATATCACCAATTATGCATTAAAGAGGAAGACATTCTGATTATTGCATTTAGAACTCGGTATGGTCACTTTGAGTTCCAAGTAATGCCGTTTGGATTGACTAATGCGTCTGCTATGTTTATGGACTTGATGAACCGAATAAGCAAGCCTTATCTTGATAAGTTAGTCATAGTGTTCATCGATGATATTTTGGTCTATTCCAAGGACGAAGAAGAGCATGAGAAGCATTTGAAGATTATTTTGGAGTTGCTTAAGAAAGGGAGATTGTACGCTAAGTTTTTAAAGTGTGATTTTTGGCTAGATTCGGTACAATTTCTGGGTCATGTGATTGATCGTAGTGGTGTCCATGTTGATCCTGCCAAGGTCGAGGCGATTAAGAGTTGGGCTTACACGACGAGCCAATGGAGTGAGGCAAATATTTTTGGTTGGCTGGGTATTATAGGAGGTTTATGACGGTTTTCTTTGATGTATTAGCCACTAAGGTTGATTAGATAATTAAGAATATAGATAGTGGGGAAAAGAAGAACAAGAGCTTTTCAGACATTTTAAAAGCAGGATAGTTGTGTAGTGCACTGATTTTAGCATTGCCCGAAGAAACGGAAGATTTCATTGTGTATTGTGACGCATCTTTTAAGGGTTATGGAGCCGTGTTGATGCAAAGAGAGAAGGTGATAGCATAGGCTTCTAGACAATTGAAAGTCCATGAAGAGAATTACACAACTCATAATTTGGAGTTAGGAGCTGTTGTTTTTGCTCTTAGATTATAGAGACATTATTTGTATAGACAAAGAGAAAGGACACTGAGTTACCTCAAACTAGTAGTCCTACAACCAATGTAGCAGATGAGGCTGTCAAAGAGAAGATGGATGACAGTTTAGTGAGGGCTGCCACTACTGCTTCTAGCTTAGAAACAGAGCAGGACAATGGTAACATCATTATGACCCGATCCAAGGCAACACCTAATGAACCAGGTTCCTAAGGAACAAGTTCATGTGGTGGTCCCAGGTGCCAAGATACCATAGGGGATACTATTGCTTAAACTAGGTCTGAGAGAGTATCTAAACATTCCAATGATTCACTGCTCGCAGGAGTTAACATACCTCAAAGTGATGAGGATAGTCTGAAACTAAATGAATTCATAGAACTATGTACCAACTTACAATAAAGGGTTCTTGACATGTAGAACACAAAGACTACTCAATCACTGGAGATTGATAGCTTGAAGAAGAGGGTCAAGAAGCTTGAAATGAGAAAGAGGTCAAAAACTCATAGGCTTAAAAGAATATAAGGTTGTTTATTTAGATTAGTGGAAGCCTCTAAAAGATGAAAGTTTAGGTATGAAGAAGATGGCATCCAAATAGGGGAGGATATATAAGACATTGACTGTGATGTGGAATTTACTTTAGTTGATGAAACTTTAGAGAATCAGGGGAGGTTTAATGATGAAGAGATATTTGATGCAGGTGTTCTAGATGGTGAGGAGGTGTTTGCAGAACAAGAAGTTGCTGCTAAAGAATTAAATGTTGATGAAATTACTTTGTCTCAAGCACTGGCAAAGTTGAAGAGTGCAAAACCCAAGGCTGATAAGGTTGTGATCCAAGAACCAGAGCAGGATACAACTACAACAACACTTACAACAACAACTGCTACTACAACAATTAGTGCTTCTAGCACAAAACCCAAGGCTAAAGGGGTTGTTATTCATGAACAGGAGCAAGCACCTACACCAACAGTTTCTTCATAACAACCATCACATGTCAAGGTTCAGGACAAGGGTAAAGCTATTACGGTAGAAGAACCTTTGATGCTTAAAAAGAAAGATCAAATCAAACTTGATGAAAAAGCTGCATTAAGATTACAAGCTGAGTTACAAACTGAGATTGATGAAGAACAAAGACTTGCAGAAAAGAGAACTCAACAAGAATAAGAAGCCAACATTGCTTTGATTGAAACATGGGATGATGTTCAAGCAAAGATTGATGCTGATTATTAATTGGCTCAAAGACTGCAAGCAGAAGAGCAAGAAGAATTGACTGATGAAGAAAAGGAAAGATTGTTTGTACAATTCTTAGAGAAAAGAAGAAAATTATTTACAGCTAAGAGAGTAGAAGTGAAGAGGAACATACCACCAACTAGAGCTCAACAAAGGAGTATCATGTATACTTATCTAAAAAACATGGATGTATAGAAGCCCAAAAATTTAAAGAACAATTTCCTTTGTATTATTCAAGAATATTTGACACAAAGCAATGAAAAGGGTGAATACCTTTGTTGACTACAGAACTGAGTTGGTAGAAGAGAGTTCAAAGAAAGCTGAAGTAGAGATAGCACAAGAGAGAGCAGTTCAAAGATAGCTAGAGAAGAGCTTGAATAAGAGAATGCTAAGAAGCAGAAGGTGGAAGAAGACAAAGAAACAGCTAAGCTTAAACAGTATTTGGAAATCATTCCAGATGATGGAGATGATGTAACTATTGATGCTACACCTGTGTCTTCTAAGTCTCCAACAATTGTTGACTACAAGATTCACAAAGAATGGAAGAAAAACTATTTCTAAATTTTCAAAGCTGTTGGTAATTCTCAGATGTATTGGACTTTCAGTAAGATGCTTAAAAACTTTAACAGAGAAGATCTGGAAGTTCTTTAGAGATTGGTTAAAGCTAGATTTGAGAAGATAAAGCAAGTGGATTACATGGATAACTTGTTATTGCATAATTTGAAGACCATGTTTGAACAACATGTCGAAGACAATGTATGGAGGAATCAAACAGAATACAAAGTGATGAACTGGATGCTTTATGATTCTTGTGGAGTATATTGTTTGACAATGCAGTCCATGAAATTTTATCTGTTGGTTGAAAAGATGTATCCACTTACAAAGAACACACTACACACGTGTTCAATGATGTGAAGCTTCAAGTTGATTATGAGTGTGAAATGGCATTTGAGCTTCTTAGATTGGTCAAGAAACAGCTTAAGGAAGGCTATGTACCTCAATTAAGTGTTTGGAAGCATCCTCCTGGTGATTAATAAAGCTTTCAATGAAGAAACTTAAGATTTTGAAGAAAAATATCAAGTTTAGGGGAGGATTATTGGGATTAAAAGCCTTCTTGAAGTTACTGCTGCTAAGATTTGTGTTACTGTTGCCAAGCAAAACTTAGTGCTATTCAGTAATCTTAATGAAAAATATGCTAAGTAGTTAGTACTGCTAGTTACTACTGCTAGAGTAACTTAGTACTACTAGTATATGTTAGTACTGCTAGAGTAAAGTTAGTACTGCTGGTGAAGATTAAAGAAAATATTCTAAGTAGTTACTACTGCTTGTACACAGTTAATGCTGCTGGTGTATAAGTTACTAAGTGCTTGTTTCAAAAAAAAAAAAAAAAAAAAAGAAAAAAAAAAAAAAGAGTGAATAGCTGCTAGTTACAGAGTTACAACTGCTGAAAGATTTACATCTGTTGAAGATAAATGATTTCTTGAAGATCAAAAATACTTTTGAGATAAAGATTGTTATTTATATAATAGATCTTTGAGAATAATCTAAGTTTTAGTAATATATTGTAAATCGACTAGGACTCCTTGGTGTATAAAAGGAGGTCTAGGGGCATATAGGTTAGATGTATCTTAGTCTTATCTAAATTCATAGCTTCAAGGTTTTGAAACCCTAATACTAGTTAGAGTATTCATATTAATATATTGAAGCTTTGTTGTTAATCTGTGTGTTCATTAGAATTACAGTTCTATTGTATATTCTTCTTATTGAACAAAGATTAGATTCCGCATAATCTTTGATATATACTTTAAAAGTTTCTACCATAGTTGTATAGGTTTTATCTTGCATAACTAAACCTTACACAAGCTAATGAATTCAAGATCTATTAGAAGTTGGGATCAACAGCTAGGTAGAAATATAAAGTCATTTGATGAATAAGCGAATATGTGCTTATATGATTATGTGGTTATGTGTAATGATGCTATAATGCATTTGATGGGGTCGTATGTACTCTAGAATATTTTCGCAACCAGTGATGCATAATTAAATGAGACCAGGAGGGCAACACGCGTATTTTGGCTTTGAATATTTATGAGTATTTTAGCTTTTGATATTGATGAGTATTTTGGCTTTGGATATTGTTGAGTATTTTGGTTTTGGTTATTGATGAGTATTTTGATTTTGGATAATGACGTATATTTTGGTTTAGATTGTTGACGTATATTTTGGTCTTGGTTGACGTATGTTTCGGTTTTGTGTAGCGGGGTGTGCTTTGTTTTATTGGAAAGATCACCAAACTAAGATTTGGGTTGATCTTTCGTTTAAAAACAACACGATTTATGTTTTCCCGAATATGTTTCGTGGCGTATTTTGTCTCTTGTGATGAGACCGATAGTAATTATATTTTGATTTTTGTTGATATGAATTACCATTTGTTTTGTTAACTTTCTATCCGGAATAGTCAAGGCGAGTATTATATGGAGTAATCTTTGCGTTCGAGCGTGTGAGACCGTTTAGTAATGAGGAAACCGTCTCACTATGAGCGAAAGTAAGATGAGTAAGAAAGGATGAGCACAGGGTCGGCGCTCCTCTAAGGTGGGTGGAATGTAATAACCTGAGTTTTACGACGTGTATGATGATCGTGAATTCGACGTCATAATTATTATTTTATAAGTTCATGTGAACGAACGTCGACATTTAATTTTTTTTTCGTGAATAATTATTTTCGTATTTTATTACGAACAGAATTTGGAAATTTTTATTTTTGTCCTTTCGCGATTGTCAACGCTTGAGGCTTGGACTGGTTAAAGCGTCTTAAGTATCGTCAAGAAATTTCGACGCGTTCCGTTATATTTTTATGATGATAATCGTTTAGTTTTTATTCGTCCTCGTCCCTGGAGTTGCCGATAACCGTAGTCAAACTTTATAGTTGATTGTGAGTTAAACATTTTTTTCTTAATTTTATATTAAACCAAATTTAAGTTGTGCGGAATTATATTAGTCTACGGAGAATAATCCTGAGCCTTTGGTCGGTTACATAACGAAACAAGTAACCTATGTATTAACTTTGTAAGGACAAAAAGGAAGGAGGGACCAAATGTGTCAAAACCTCAAAGCACTCCCCTTTATAAGGAAGTTTACTTCTATTTTATATATTAGATACAAAATAAAACACACACTTTTCTCTCCTCATCACCACCATCGCCGGTCCGCCACCCTCAAACCACCACCGGCGTTAGAATTTTTACGTGCACGATGATCCACTTATATTTTATTATTCCTCTCATCATTTCCTACATATCCCAATAAGAAAAATTCCACATGCAATGAGTATTTCTCTAGTTTTGGATTGGTTCGAGTTTGTCCCCCCCCCCCCCCCCCCCCCCCCCCCCCCCCCCCCCCCTGTCGAAAATGGTCAAAAACATTGTTTAAAAAGTATTAAATAAGTTATCTTACTATGCGGGGTTTGTTAAAAAGTTGTAGGTTTTGTGTTTTGGGTTGGTTCGAACCCACGGCTAGAATAGAAAGGGGCGAAGGAGACGATTTCGATTATTAGTCTTGCTTATATAAGCTTTGTAAGTATTTTTAAGGCTTATGCTATATTTATTTAATTATTTTGATGATTTGATTAATTTTGAATAATTGCATGTGATGAAATCCGATTGAATCTTGCGCTAGACTATATTAGAAATTATGTTGGATGATGAAAATAGGCTAGATGATGTCGATTTGATGTTCTCGAAAGCCGAAAATGGCCGTTTAATGGGTTTTTAACAATAAATTTTGAGCAAAAAGTTTGGCTCATATTTCGAGGTTTAAGGTTTATCAGATAAATGATTTTTGATGTAGGATATGATGGTGTGATTTAATGTTTAGGTTAGGTATACGAAGAACGTCCCGTAACTCCAAATAACGAAGAAGTTACGGCGAAAACAAGATTTGAAAACTTGAAAACTTTCCTAACAGCTCTTATAAAAATTGTAGTTGCTGACAGGAATTTAAACGCCCGTATTGAGCACTTTCGAGTCCGTTTTGGGCTTCCGGAGAAACACGAAGTTGCTCGGAATGATGTATTGCTTTGCCGCGAGGCTTGCAAGTTTTAAAAGCGAGTAATTACGGGTCAAAACCCAGTTCAAAATCTACACCTTTTTTTAAAATGCAACAAGTTACTGCAGAAACTTGCAGGGGCATATTTTGGTCATTTTTTCGTCGAGTTTGGGTCTCGGCTCCTAAACCTAAAAAGTTTTCCAACATGTCCATTTTGCATAAAATCTATTTCGAGTCGTTGGAAATGTGATATAACGGGTCGTTTTTTGAGCGGGTTCTTAATTTAGTATCTATATATTTATATATATATATTATATATATATCTATTATATATATATTATATATATTATATTATATATGTAAAGTCAAAGTCAAATAAAGTCTAACGTTGACTTTTAAAAGTCAACGGGTTGATACTAAACTTGTCGGATGTTATAATAATAATAAACGCTACTATTATTGTAACATTTGCCCTTTTTGTGTACTGAATATTTCATTAATAGTCCTTTGACTATTTGACTTTTGTCAGTTTATTCAGATTTTTTACCATGTAGACGGTGGTGATTTTATGAGATATGTGATGATTTGAGGTTTATTGTGATTAATAATCCCTTTTGGAAGGTATTATTGTGTTATTCGTATTCCGGGTGGTTTGACCCGTGAATTTGTGAGAAAAATGTGAGAAACGATGTTCCGACCGTGCGTTAATGTCCAAATGAGGTTTTGAAGGGTTGTAAGTGAAAATTTGTCGTGTAACTACTCTAGGTTAATGGAAAAGTATTTTTAAAGTGAATAAAAATGCTATTTAAATTTAGGGAAAATTTTGCTGTTGAGTTTTACAAGTATTTAAGTGATTTCGACACAAAAAAAAGACCCGGGACACCCTTGGATCCCTTGACCGGTCATCCATAACCGGTCGAACCAAGTGAGGGGACAAGGAGGTATGATTTTAGCTTCCTTGTCTAGCAATTGTACACTTATATGCTTATCACTAGAAAATTTCATTCATTCCATTTTCATTTCAAAAAGAATAAAACACACACAAGTGTGTGTCTTGTGCGTCTGACTTAAGCAAACAACAAACACCCATAAATTTTCCAACTTTAATCAAGAACGATATACTACAGGTTGATACGAGTATTTGGGTATTCATTTAAACAACGTTTGGGTTGTCCAGTTCGTGTCGAAATCTATACTTTTGAAGATTTTCTTGTAAGTTTCTAAATTTAAATTTTGTTTGTCCTTTTGGGTTTATATTGATGCATATATGTTAGTTGTACAAGTTGATCGTCGTAAAAATCGATTTTTGGAAATGAAATGGATAAAAAGGGTGTGTTTGGATGCGTCGAACAAAGAAAGAAACAAGAGGGTTTTATAGTTTTGATGTTGTGGTCGTGATGGTTGAATAACACATGTTGCTAAATAGCTTATTTTGGATAATAGCTTGTATAGCTTATTTTGTGGCTTTTTGTGACTTATTTTGAGCTTATATGCTCACGTCACCTATGAAAATCACAAGAGAAGTGATTTTGATTATTTTTGTGGTATGGCGTATGTTTGTGGACTAATATTATAGCTTATGGTGGTAACCAAATGCGATACGTAGCTTACTAGCTTATGTTCAAGCTTAAATATATGTATTGTGAAGCTTATGGACTCACGGCCCAATAAGCCCATTTAAGCTGTAGCTTAATGGGAGGGCTTATTGTGGTCCGGAATATTTTCTACTTATTAGCTTATGTATATAAATGGGCCTTGATTTTGGACTTGGATCGTATTTAGGACATATAAATATCCTAATGAACCCTTATTGGGCCTTAAAGCCCAATAAGCGATGTTTAGTCGCTATAAGAGTTTTGACGAACTTTTTGAAAGTGAAATGTATTTACGAAGTGGTATTTAATGATATTTTAGGGAAAAACGTTTTAGTAAACGTTAAAGATCAAGATTTTAGAATTTTGTCGGAAAAGTGTCCAAAGTTTGAAAAGTGTTTAAAATAAAGGTTAAAAACCTTGGAAAACGTTGTATGAACATATGGGTCATGTCAAATTTCGTAAAAAGTTTATACTTAGAAAATTTACCTAAAAACATGAATTTTGATTTTAAATAATAAAATATTATTTAATTATTTTATTTATTTAATAAATTCACTAAAAGACGAAAAATATAATATTTCTCGAAACTTCTCTAATATGTTTATTATAAGTAAACGTTTCATTTTCAAGCATATTACGATTATTTTTACGGTAACTAAGGTTACCAAATAGACTTATCGAAATATATTTATAATTATTTATTATAAATATTTACTTATATTACTAATCTATTTTCTTTAAATAGTATAAGTATGTATCATTGAGCGATGGGATTGATATGATTGTTGGGTTATGTCGTCAACCATCACACCACTAGATTGTTATGGGTAATTGTACAACGCATCTAGCCTCTATGCATCAAACGTGAAGACTGTTTTGGAAGATGAATGATTAAAATGGGACATTAACTGGACTAGGTCGTGTGCGGACGTCGTTGCATTTGCTTGTGTTATTGAGATTTGGTTGCTAAATACTTGCTTGAGGTGAGTTCTCGTAGCCCCATTTTTACTGTCTTTTTCCGTTGAGGGAAAATGATACTCAAATATGTTTTGAAATGTTTTGAATTGAACTGTGTGAAAAGTGATTTTGTTTTTGAGACAAGATATGTGCTTATGACTGCTAGGTGAATATTATGTGTTGTATGATTGTTTGGATCGGATGGGTACGCCTATCCCAATATTTGTGTGGTTATTGAAGCGGCTGGGTACGCCTACCCTGGTATGTGTAAGGTCCTGCCCTAATCTAGTGCTCCAGCTGGTAGGCCTTTAGGTACGTGAGTGACATATGGTGATCGACTAGTGGGATTGCTAGGTCGTGTTACAAGATTAGCGGGGATGCTAAGCCATGGGTCATTTGCATATATTTACGGTCATATTGCACTATTGTCCACTGTTTTAAAATATTAGCACAGCTTTTGGGTGTAATGTCAAACCTACGAGCTCACCAACATTTTTGTTGACATTTTCGAGTATCATTTTCAGGTGAAGTGAAAGAGGAATAAGTTGGTGATATGTGATAGCAGACTTAGAAGTATTCCGTGTAGATTTTCATGTGAAGTCTTGCTTGTTTATTTTATTTGGTTTTAGTATTTGGAAGATTTTGGTTTAAGTTTGGAATTGGACCCCTGTGTGGGCTATTGAAATTGTAAGAGATTATAGATTTGATTGTGATTTGGGACATCACTCGAGGTTGATGGTCTTCGTAACACTTAAAGTTTATGCAATTTAGTTTTCTCTATATTGTATCTTGTGTTATGATTGATCATTATGTTGCGCTCCCGAGTTTTCGCCATTGTCAGGGTGTGACACTAGTAGACTATGACATAAACCTAGTTGATATGTCCGTCCTTTATGACAATAAAGGTGTCATTGACCTAAGTAAAAATCATGTCCTATACACTCGCACCAAACATATTGAGATCCAACACCATTTCCTTCGTGACAATGTCTAAAAGGGAAATATCTCCATTAAAAAGGTCTCCTCCGAAGACAACATAGCCGATATCCTAACCAAACCTCTCAAACGTGAACCCTTCAACCTACTTAGACTAAGTCTCGGCCTCATGGAACCTAATGCCTAAAGGTAAGATTTCTAACCTTCCTCTTTCTCTCTGACTCTTGGAATCTATTTACTAAATCAAAAAAAATGTCCAGGGAATTTTTTACTATATATATACGCATTATATAAACTACTATAGGTACTCATTTTTTTGACCTTTCATTTTTATGTTATAAAACCCGAACGCATTCTTACAATTCTCATAATTTTGCATTGTTTAATACAAAAATAAAAACGTTTTTCTCATGTGTATCTCATTTGTATCTTGAACGTCGATAAAGAAACACATGGTCAATATGTCGTTTCAAACACGCTCAATTGTAGCTACATCAAAATAAGGAGACTTAAGGTTATCTCTAGTATATCTATCTTTTTATATTTTTTTGTCGAGATAACCGCACCTCCAACATCACATCATGTACTAGAAAAATATTTTTTTTTGTAGATGCCTGTTCCCTTGGTTTTTCAAAGCCGGTTCTCTTATTTTAATGGAACTGGCAGAACCGGCGACACTGTACTACAGTTTATTTAAATACGAATTTTAAACTTCTACCACAACAAATTTCTACCAAAACTAATCTATCAGCTCCTAGGTTTTAGAAGTTGACTCTAGGAAAATCTAATGATTAGATTTTCACTAAGATATCAAGTAATGCATTAACTCTTAAAAAAATTTCTATAAAAGGGTTTGATCCAAACACTAGTTATCATATCATTCAAGAAACATTGAAAATGCCTAAAGAAAGGAAACTTAACCTTAAGCGCACCGCTAGGATTAGTGTTCTTCCTTGTTGTTTCTCCAAACCTTGACCGGTGTCACCTCCCTATCATACTCTATCACCACCCATCGATTATCAAACGGCTCCTCCATCAACCCCAAATACTTCACCACCACTTTCCCCTATAATTTCTTCGGGAATCTCACCAAGCAAAGTCCTACTTACTCCAAAGTCAACACCATCACCTTTGACCTCTCCTCCACCGGCTCCAACCCAACCATCCAAACACTCCTCACCATTAGCCATAAACTTAGATCCCATCAAACTTTTGTTTTTCACTCCTCCCCCTTCTCCTTAAACTTTCTTTGACACACTAGAAGATCTTCCTCCTAAAACAACAAACCTCCCACCACCTAGACCATCCTTTGACTCCATTGAGCTCTTGGCTAATGAACCTCTACCCCTTCCGGCTATGGAACCTTCTCTTCCACCATTGCCACCACAACCTCCCACATTTCCCCTAAATCCTCCTTCAAACTTCCCACCACTTCCGCCATTAGGATCCAACAATCATTTTCCTTTCCTAACTCATGAGATGTTTTATGAACATTGCCAACGCACCCAAGTTATTGTAGACAATCTTCGGGATGAAATGCGATTCATTCTCAATCACATCCTAGACCGCCTCAACGTTCTTGTGCACAATTACTAGACTAGGAAATTAGAAATAAGAATAAATCATATTTCGTTAAAAATCTCTTGTCTTCTTAATGTTATGAATGTTGTAATTCAAAATTAATCAATGTTATGATGCTTGTCTTGTTATGTTAGCCTCAAAATATTAAGTCGAACAAGGAAACTCGGTCTTTATTTATTAGTCGTTGTAATTGGCTAGAAAGGGAGTCGGGCTCTTGATTTAATCTAATATTGTATACGTTGCGGGTTAAAGCCCAAAACCCGAGCCGGCCTAACAATACTACACCTAGGCGTCACCCTATGCTTTTCCATTCCGAGTCCGGTTTTGTCGTTTTGGCTTCGTTTTTCGTTCTTTTCTTAATTATCCGTTCCTGCACAATACAATTAGCAAAACAAGCATATATTTGGCATTTTAAGTCCGTTTTTGGTTATTTTAGCTCGTTTCTAAAGGTAAAAGATATGTGTAATTAAACACATACCATTATCATTGATTCATACCTATTTGTATGGAAGTGAAATGATATTATAAGGTACCGACATTTGGTATCAATCGCCATGGGGGTGATTTAGTTTTGGTTTGTGTGGTTTATCAACTTTCTTGGTTCGAAATTTTTTTTGCCTAACAAAAGTGAGCTTCGGTTTCCTAACTACTCAAGGTTATATCTTGTTTAAAGTATAGGAGTATTAAAACTTTCATTTTTGTTGTCTTTAAAATTTTCGGTTAAGTTGTCTATCATAAAACGTAATTATCGAGTTTCAAAAGTACACCGAGTTTCTCATTTACAACAAAATAGTACAAATACCGAGTTTCGAAAAGTATAAAACAAAATGAGTCCTAGCTCAGTTGGTTTGTGTGGTGTTGTTAAGAATTGATACGAGAGGTCCTGTTTTCGATTCCAGGTTGTAGCACTTTCCATCTTATTCTTTTTGTATTACCGAATTTGTGTTCTTTCCGAATTTAGAGTTAAATATTGAGTTTGGGAAGAAATAACACAATATTCACATAGCTCAGTTGGTAAAAGAGTATTTGTTTCTGATCGTGGAAGTCTTGAGTTCGACTCTTGGCTGTGGCTTATTTTTTTTGTATTGTTTTTTTTCTTTCTTTCTTTCTTTCTTTACCGAAATTGTACTACTTTCACTTAATTATTGTAAGGTTGATCGAATTTTGTAATAGTGCACACGTTTTTGGTTTTATCGAAAAGTGTGTTTTAGGATTTCATTTAATTCTCGGAATTTTGCATACAAGGTGTAATAGATTCACAAATCTTCGGTTTTATCGAGTTTTGTGTTAGGAGCATTATTATCGAATTTGTGTAATAGGAATATTGTTAAAAAAATTCCATTTGTAACTTTGATCAAATTTGCTACGAAGACTTGTCCGAGAAATCTGTCCGACAAAAGTTTCGAGTTTGTTCTATCCGATATCGATCAACACTTACCGAATTTAGTTACCGAGTTTGTTACTGAATTTGTTACCGAATTTAGTTACCGAGTTTGTTACTGAATTTGTTACCGAATTTAGTTACCGAATTTATTACTGAATTTAGTTACCGAATTTAGTTACCGGATTTGCTTTGTAAATCGAACCTTAACATCAAGACAAAACCACAACACAACTCTATTATCTTAAGATCCTACAAATCATTTTCACTTCATAACTCAACAATCATTCATCATGACAACTCTAATCACAACTTCCACAACCGACAGTCAAATGCATAACAACATAATGGCAGCTGGATCAAGGGATCATCCACCAATGCTTGCAACAGGATGATATGAACAATGGCGGTCATGGTTCTTACGATACATTGATACAAGACCAAATG